>CACSLK010034002.1:2477450-2502951 GCA_902706635.1 Striga hermonthica | reverse complement strand
GCGAGTGGCTGCTGCGCGGGACAATGCCGCACTCTCGATAGCGCGGAAAATGGGGCAAGCTCGCGGGCGTGTACGTGCGGGCGTATGCGGGGCTCTCGACCTCGCGGGGACTTCCGCGCGCACGCGAGCGTGCGATGTTAAGCGCTGGGGCGCGGGGCTAGGTGCGAGCTCGCGAGTGGTGTGATGAACGTGTGAGGCTGCGGCATATGTGATGGGCGTGCGGGGCTGCAGCGTGTGATGGGCGTACGGGGCTGCAGCGTGTGCGGCTCGACTAAGGGCTCGAAATACTTGACCAGGAATTGTTCGCACGAATGACTCGAAAATGTTCGTCTCTTGGGATTCGTTATGACTCTTCTTTAACCTTCGGGAAAATCCTGAAAATATATCAAAAGCACAGACAAATACGCCAAAATATAAAATAAAACGAAAGACACGAAAACACAAGGAAAACGACAAAATGGACCGGGCGACACTAAAACGGACCTAAAAATGACTCGATAACACATATAAACACATAAAAATAAGCACAAAAACATAACAAACACGAAGCTTTTTGACATGGGAGCCCACTACTCATAAGCCTCCATTTCCTCCCACTTTCAACTTACTTACTTTGGAAATGCTTGACCCAACTATCTATCCACGTAATTTTCCTCTCCTGACCAATAGCCACACAAGTCGCAGCTAGCCAATTCATCATCCCTATCCTAGAACAACAAAATCGACCCAAGCCCATCAACATTCCCCACCTCATCAAATTCCTCAGCATCAGAACCTACCACAAGCGCATGATTCAAGAGCATCTCAGTCGACAGCCTAAACTCTGGCTTTTGCACAAAACACGCCTTAATAAAATATCGGGCCTCCCCCGATAACCGGCAGTGACCCTTGGCACCTCGCGCCCTGCCCAACCCTAGCAATAATCTCTCTAGTGCTCGTCTCTTCCTCCGGCTCTAGAGGCTCCTCCTTGAAAACCGACAGACCGTCATCGAGACCGCCCACGTCGCCAGTATGACGCTCATCCACCTCCTCCAGTCCTTCATCGAACACCGATAAAACATCATAAAAGTCGGTCGTGTCGGGGTCGTAGGATTCCTCAACGAACAATACACGCGAACCCACGATCTGTAGATCGAAACCCGACCCACTGATCGCAGCTCTAACCTACGTTGAGGAAATAAAAGACGGGCCACCCGAAAAGCCGACTCCCAACGCGACTTGCTAAAACCCTAGATCTCACACTGAGATTCACAACCCTGCTACTCTATAAAATTCACGTAACCTGGGGCCAAACGCCGCCAGTCGTGAAGGTCGTCCTCGTCGAAGCCTTTGGCTTTATGGCACACCTGCCGGTCGGCGAAGGGATTGACGTCCAAAATGGTTTCCTCTCCCTCTTCATCGTCGAATGGTGGCGAACGCCGGCGGGGCGCCTCGCCTTGGCCACGTCCTCCACATCCACTACAAAATCCCCCAGGCACGCCCTGGTCGTGAGCGTCGTGGTACGTTTGCGCACTCTTCACCATGGTACGAATAATTAGACGTATTTCTCTTAAACTCGTTTACAGACCTATGAATGGATTGTCCATCTACTGCAAGCGTTTCTCCATCTACTGAAACTGATCGTTGATGACGGCAACACACTGGTCGATTGCATCTTGTCATCGAGGTAACATCGTGAATCGTGTTGATTTCTGATACCAACTGATTTAAGGAAGCATACAAGTGGGAAAGATAAATGAGAATTCAATTTCAAAACATGATAAAACCAATCATATTTTATTCAACATCAGCCGTCGAACACAAAAAGAGAACAAGTCCTTTAAATAAGACTTCTAAACTCTATTCTTAACTTGTCCAACAACATAAGATCTCTCATAAAATATTCTAATACCAATAATAAGAATAATAATTATTCTCTTATCAATTAAATATCAAACATAAAATGAATAATAACAAAATGACTGATAATAAAGGGAAGTAAATATATGTCATAAATTAATGATGCTAGACAATATCATGTCTACATCAATTAAGAACTAAGATAAGCAAAAATAATGGTTAAAAGATGAACTCTTTCCTAAAGATTGAGAACGAAAATGCATTGGAAAGGCTGATGAACAGAAGTTACATACCCATGGTCTAGATGAAGAAGGTATTAAGGGGAGCACTTGATTTGTGAAGAGGATGCCGAAGTTCATGCGATTGTCAGAAATAATCTGAAAATGAAGGTTTGTATAGTGCAAATGGTGATAACAATACAAGGCGTAGGGCATCGGATTTTATAGAAAGAGGCAGAAGTTGGTGGGACAAATTGTGAATGGTCGGCTGCTACAACAACCAATCCAACAATTGCGTATAGTAATCACGATAAACGTTGATCTGGTAAAGGATTGACGATCTTGATTGAAAGTGTAGGAGTTGACGACAAATCTTTAAAAGTTGTCCCACGATGATCATTGATACTATAAAGGATCAACGATCCTAATTAAAAGTTATTTATAGGGTTGCAGTGTCTTGCGCTCACATTTCCCGAGGTCGATTGACAGATGCATTGAATATTGACAAAACAAGTTGGAAAAAGATAGGCTACAATATTCTTGAAAAAGTCCTAGTAGCTCGTTCAAGAATGGGGTACTAGATAACATAGCACCCATCAAGCTCGTGCAGATTGGTCAGAATGATTAGCTCGATTTTTACCAGTCCAAGGTGTCTTCTATCTTGTTAGTATGTTTTGACCCGGTTAAAGAGCTCGAAGTGGCAGCTCAAATTACGTATCAGCTCAGATTATGAGTTACCAAGTTGAGTTCATCTAAGATCTCGGACAAAGAAGGTGTTATCACAACCTGGAGGCTAAAACAAAGGTCGATTAAACAACTTAATAGAGAGTAGGGTTGCAAGGTCGTGAGGTCGACGCATTAACCTAAGTTCCTGCAGAGTCCTAACATACAAGGAAACAAAATTCTACTCGCATGGTAAGTCTATCTCGCGGAAGGTTAGAAGATCTCATAGACATGTTCTACTAGGGAACGAGATACGAACATACATTTTTCCTAGTAATGAGTTACGTGCACAATAAGGTAACCTCCTTATAAAAGGTGGTTACCTGGTTCTTTTGTATCTATCACATATTATGTATTTCAATTTATATTTTTTCACCGTGAAATTCTGACTTGAACATCAGAGAATTTACCGTCGGACCCCTCCTAACGTATCTGTAGGTCGTCAAAGATCAGGTGAAAGGAAGGTTTGTGATATCTTCTGTTTACAAGTCGGTCTGGGGTAATTTGCGTATCAGATACTACTTCCTTCATGCCCTTTGTTATGTGACACGTGAAACTTTAAGTGCTATTAGCAAAGTTAATTATGTTATGCATTATATTTACATACATTGAACACATTATTAAATACATGTGACAAGTGACACTTTACGTGCTATAAGCAAACTCTAATTTGGTAATGTATCGTACTTATATATATTGAAGGTATTGTTAAATACATGTATGTGGCCTTCACTCAACCAACTTTTTATTTATATCCAATCGTGCATCGTATCGTGTTACAATTTACGACAATGTAAATATAACTAATTGTTCCCAAACCCTACAAAACCCCCATTTCGCTTCTGAAAATGAATCCCCCACTCATTCATTTCTGTTTATAAATGAAGGGTCACCTGACATTGAATTTTATCCCTACTCGTCCGCGATGGCGAATTGAGTTATAATACTAACAGTATCGAAATCGGACCTCTAGAAGAATTAAGTAGAAACAAGCGAAGAAATTGAAATCTGGTCGACTCTTATCCAGCACAAGACCATACCCTTAATCCTCTTAGGATACGACATCGTCGTCATCGCCTGCATCGGCTCTAGCAAGACGGCTGCATTCATAATCCCTATGCCCAAAAGCTCCAGCATCACGTGCCCAGGCTAGAGTTAGAGCTCTTATTCTTTCCCCCACTCGCGACTTGGCTCTTTAGAGTTTTGTAATTATTTTAATTTATTTATAAGTAAATTCAATAATTTGAAAAACAAAATATACGAGTGTCTAGGCGCAATAGCTTTACAACCGCCTAAACCGTCTAGGCGCAATCTAATCATTGCATTTAGAACGATCGCCTAGACAAAAGTCGTGAAGCTTAGGTGTCGCCTAGCGCCTAGGCAGTACCTAGGCCGACTTTTATTACAAAGGTAGGTAGGATGTGGGGCATAGCCAAATGTGGTGGTGGCCTCCACCTTTTGGTAGTGGCTATAGGTGGTGATAATCTTTGATTTTACATGAATCAAGATCTTTTTCCGAAGACCTGTCGGAACTTTGCCAAAGTCCAATCAGAGCTTGGAATATAGAACCTTTTTATTGGCAAAATTTTTTGAATATCATAAGAATGTACATATTTTGCAAGAATACGAGATCCCATATCTTATTAGCATGGTTACCAAATTGAAGTGCATTTATTTTATGGTGAATTCAAAACGGTCGGATTCAACGGAATCCCTCCCACCCACAATCACGCAGAGCAGTAAGTCAGTTGGGAAAGAAAAGTAAAGTGGATATAACCTATTTCTTAGGAAGCTTTTTTATATCAGCGAACAAAGAAATAAAATTTGAAATTCAAGAACATCATCTCTCTCGAAAAATACCGAAAATTCACGACAAGATATACAACTTATACATGATCACAACATCACGCTTTCACAACATGTAAGCACGAACCCGAACATATACATAATATACACATTCAGTCGCGACACTCGATGTACAAGTATGTAGATTTTTTTATGTATAAGTTATGTATATGTTATCTGTTACGTACTTATTTTATGTATATGTGTTGTATATAATATGTTCTGTAATATCTGAAATTGCATATACTCAGAGAATGTACTTGTGTATAATCTGTATATGTTATGCATATTTGTTGGGTATAATATGTATATGTTCTATATTTACTGAGACTGCATATAATCTGTAGATATGTTTGTGTATAATCTATATATATTATGTACCTTTTATGTATATAATATGTATATATTCTGTACTTAGTGAATCTGTATATCGTCTGTTATGTAGTCTGTATATGTTATGTACTTATTTGGAGTTGTTGTATATTAAATATGCAGGTGGGAAGAATAGGAAAAGATATGAAGTGTAGAAGAATAGAAGAGCCAAGAAATTAGTGGGCAGTTTTTTGGGTAGTGGGATAATTTTCATACCATGTACATCGGGGACCTTTTTTGGTAATGGAATCATCTATATATATATATAAAGAGGGAGTTGATGGAATTGAGGTTACTAATAATAAATGTAAATGCTTCTTTTGGAAATGGTATCAACAATATTTTTGGAAATAAATATATAATTAGTATGTTTGTCTTTTTAGTTTATTAAATCATTCATAATAATTAATTATCAATTTAATATAGAATGAGTATCTTACATGACTTGATAATTAATGATTCTCATAATTAAATTTGATTTTTAAATATATTGTAGATAGCGATAGAATATATTTCTGAATCACAAAAGCAAAGTAAATAATCATTGAGAAAAGTAAATAATAGTGTAGATTTTGAATTGATTCTCAATATGTTTAAATAAACTAAGAAATCACAAAAAAAAAAGTAAATAATCCAATTTTAGGTATAGAATTTATTCCGGAGACGTAAAAAAATAATACTTAACATATATATTGACATATAAGTTTTTTCAGGACAAGCACACCCAAATCATTTGATACCATAAAAATATTTAATATAGATTAATTATTGATGTAATTAGTCCTAAACATTTGGAAGGTAATCTAAAATTATTCACTACCCACAATATAAGTCGTGCATATGCAAATGGTGAATACATGATAATGGTGAATACTGGCAAAATTTTAAAAATGATACACCAAGTTAAGCGTTGTCAACAAAATAGATATTTTGTTGTTCCTCGCGGAAAAGAAACATGTAGTTGGCGATTTGGTCATAAAAGATATATTAATCACCCCACCTGGATAAAAAAGCTGGCATGGCCGAATGAGGTAGTGACGTGACATTATAACTTTCTTTAGTTTCTTTGGCGTGATGTGACATCATTATCTCCAAATACACAACTGCACATAGATAAATAAAAATATAATAAAAAATTCAAAACTAAATAAATATAAAGACACATCAGCAGAAAAATAAAAATAATTATAATAATACTAAAAATTAAAAAATATAAAAATTAAAAAAAAAAAAATCCAAACCCAAAAAAATATATTTCGTTCTATTTCCTAAACTATATATTAATAAAATATTCTAAAACTTATAATTCGTTAATATATATTAAAAATTATTAAAAAAATAAAAAATACTTTGTTAATATTTTGTTAATATTTCGTTAAATATAAATATATTCGCTAATATATATATATATATATATAAATATTTTGTTAATAATAATAATTATATATAATTTATTATTAATTATATTATCTAAGATAGTAGTTTACATAAAATTTTATTTACTTAATATATATAAGTATTAAATACAATTCACAAAATATAAACTTATATTAAAAATATATTTTAATTTATTTAAAAAATATATATCTAAAATAATATTTTTAAATTTATTTAAATATAAATTTATATTTATATTTAATATACTTATATATATTAAATAAATAAAATATTATGCAAAGTATTATATTTGATAGTATAATAAATTATATATAATTATTATTATTAATGAATTTCATTTTTCTTTTTTTAGTATTTTTTAATATATATTAGTGAAATATATTTATATTAAACGAAATATTAACGATTTTTTATTTTTATTTTTTAATATATATTAACAAAATATTAATTTTTTGAATATTTTATTAATATATAGCTGACAAAATAGAACGAAATATACTTTTTCTATTTTTTTTATTTTTTTATTTTTGGATTTTATTTTATTTTCTGTTTATTATTATTATTATTATTATTTTATTTTTTATGATGTGTTTTTATTATTTGTTTATTTATTTATTTTTAGATTATTTTTATTTTTATTTATCTATGCGTAGTTGTGTACGTGGAGAGAAGGATGACATATCACGCCACGTAGGAAATAAAGGAAATATATAATGTCACGTCATTATCTAATCCGGCCACGTCAGTTATTTATCCAGGTTGAGTGATTAATGTATCTTTCCGACCAAATTGTCAACTAAATATTTCCTTTCCGTGAGGGACAACAAAATATTTGTTTTGTTGACAACACCAATTTAATGTATCATTTTTGAAATTTTGCCGGTGAATGCTTAACAAAATACTTGAATTATATTAATGTCAATAAAAATTAAGCATTATTATTTGTGAATGCTTAACAAAATACACCCAAAGTAACCAAGATACTTGAGTACAGAATAAGAGTAATTCACGCTATAAATCTCATATTCAAAATCTGTGTCGTTATATTGTTCTCTCATATTCAAATTCGATGGTTGTGTTGATTTCTTGCATGACCTGCACACTCTGGAGTTCTTAAATAGTATTAAATGTTCTGGTTTTCAAAATCATGAATTGCACTTAAAGGTTGGGACTCCTGTCATGTTGTTGAGAAACATTGATCATTCAATTGGACTATGTAATGGAACACGCTTGGTGATAACTAAACTTTTCACTCACGTGTTTGAATGTAAGATTCTAACAGGATCAAATGGTGGACATAAGCTATTGGTATCAAGACTTTCCCTAACTCCATCTGATCTCATGATACCCTTCAAGTTCCAACGTAGATAATTTACTCTTATGTTTTCTTACGCAATGACAATCAACACGAGTTGAGAGCAGTCGTTATTCTATGTCGGACTTTACATGAAAAGACTGGTGTTTATTAGTCATGGTCAATTATACGTTGATGTGTCTCGAGTCACTAATCCACAGGATTTAAGATATTAATATGTGGGGGACGACAATGGGGAAAAGAAAACTACTAAAAATGTTGTTTATCAAGAAGTTTTTCATAATTTGTAATACCATATAATATTGTACTTTTACTATCTATTCAATAATAATGTTATTTATTTGTCATTTACTTTTTATGATATATATATATATCTATATATTTTAATGTATTTATTAAAATATTTTAATAAATATGTTCCGTGCATCGCACGGGTGAAGATACTAGTACCATTAATTAGCTAGTAAATTTATTAATTAAGTCAAGATATGAGATCTGAACAAAATTCTAGTAAAACTGCAATTATTTTTGCTAATGTTGGTTTATATACTAATAAATATACAAGAGAATTATTTGTGCAAATAAATTTGAATTTTCTAGTGCAGGATATAATTCTCTCCTTTTTATTTTCTTTTTCTTTTATTAATTAATTGAGATAATAGTTGAATAGTTATATTTCTAAAATGTCAATCTGATAATGGGGCACCATTAATTGACCTCCGAGATTCTATGTGAAAAGTAGTATCAAATTCCAAAAACTGAGGATCTTCTTAATCTTCCACCCTAAAAAGATGATTGGGTGGAAATTGATTATAAAAGTTACCAAATTTATCTCATTGAAATTTCCCTATATTTTAATTCAGAAACTATTTGCTACTTTAATTCCTGTTTGTTTGTAATTAATTTTACCAAACAAAAAAAATACAAAAAAATCACGAGTTTTAAACAGTAATCTCTTTTCACTCGGAAATAATCAAGATTTATGTATTAGATTGAGTATAAGTTTGGATGCGTAATAATTCATTTCGCTACAAACATATAACAAAACAAAACATAATCGTGGCAAATAAATGGTGACTTTTATCCTCCTGCATTGTTGATTATTTTGGCACAAAGCTTCATTCACCTGGCGCCTGATTACAGTTGTTTCAACATAAACTTAACAAAAAAAAAAAGAAAAAAAAATGAAAACATCTGTATTGAGAACTTATCGCAATTCCTCGGCGCTGAATTTGTTCGATGCTTCCTATTAGACCATAAGAATTCAAAAGAGCTAGTTAGTCGACTTCTCACATGGCTAAACAAAAAACCTAAGCTAGTTTCATCCCGGTATGTCAGGATCATAAGCCCACACGAGGCTTCAATTATCTTCCAAAGTTGCAAATGCCCCAAAAGATGATGGAGTGTATATAACTTCGTAATTAGTTCCGTTTTTTTTCTTCCCATTCGATTTGGCTAAGAGCCTAAGACACCAGTGATTAATTTCTTAACGGACCTAATTCCTACGCTAGGCATATAAAAGCTCATGCAGCTTCGTTAGAAACTTAAAGAGTACCTTGAGAATGTCGAAAACCTTCTCCGCCACATATTTCTGCTGGAGATTTGCTCCTCTTTGTTGAACTTTGTCTGGATGGACGTATAAAGTTGCCTTCTTGTAAACCTTTTTCACTGATTCAGAAGTAATCATATCTGTTAATGAAACCGGGCGCCAGCCACTTTCTGGCCCCAAAACCTGTAAAGCATACCGTAAGTACAGATATTGTCTTCAAGTGAGGAAAAAAAAAAAATCAAAACAACCAACCAACTGTTGTGTATGGAGTCTTGCAACTTGTCTGGACAAAATGTAACGATGAAATATTTGTGCACTTTGAGCATATTTCAAATTTTTTTCTTCACACAACAACAATCATCAAGCTTATAAGGTGAAAGAGAAACCTTTGTATAATCTTAATCCTCCAGAAATATTTCAAACTCCAGAAGTGACGAGATATTGAACTTCAGTGAGAAAAAAAACAAGTAAATAAAATGTTTAAAGATACTCACCTGCTGCAATGAAGACAACAAGGCACGTAAATTGCTTTCTTTTCCAGCAGCCCATCTCTTTATATCATTGTCCAGGGTCTCAGCAAGCCTCTGAAATAAAGTTCAAATCAATGAAGAGAAATAAAGGTCATTGAAATCATAAAAGCTAATCTGTCATTCCTAGTTCGCACATAAACACGTGCTTACAACCTTTATTTTTTATGTCTGAGTGTGCTCCAATATGTCCGCAGAAAAGGCAAAAATCTTGAGTAAAGTAAGCATAAACACACATTTATATTTCCTATAGATTCATGGCCTCAGTGGGCATCACGCATTCTTGAGATAGTCAGTAGTCTTACACGTTTCTCTTCCTGCTCATACTGAATCTGTAGATCTCGTTGATTTTTTTCAGCAAGTGCCTCAGCCTGAAAATAGGAAAAAAAAAAATCTGAAATACACTGCATGGAAATCAAAGAGTCGAATAAAAACAACATTCTCATGACCAGGAAAACGTGTTTACTGGGGACGGAAAAATAGACTACACTAGTAATTGGGTAATTAGTCTAAATGTAATGAAGCCCACTGACCCTAAAACCCATACCATCCGTTCGTTCATTTTCATGTAACGCTTTAACCGAGCTTTTCGTCTTTCTGCAGGCTCCCCCTCGATTTCATGAAATTCTCCAGATGAAGTGTCAAGATCTGCAAGCAGGCATCTTATGTATCAAGTGATTTATTGAAATGCAAGCAAAATAGTTAATAACCATTTATCCTCATTACATCTTTATGGAAAGAAAACGGAGCATAAATTGAACTAATTATTGCAAGGCAGAGAATGCTGATTCTAATGGCAGTGTTAGACAATTTGAATCACGACCAAGAAGTCGGTTATCGTGTCAAGTAGTTGGTTATCAGAGGAACAGACTGTTCTTGTAGAGCATACGAATAACCATCGACAATAAGATAAAACAATTTTATCTTTCTAATCGAACGAGCAAATATATCCAAATTGCAACTCCGGTTTATGGAGCCTGCTACAGTGCTTCTAGTTTGAATGTTAACAGATGAAAGATAATGATGATTCATATCATCTGAAATCGGCATACATATCTCTAGACAGACAAGAAATTTCCTTAAATTTCAATAAAGCTCAACAAAGACACGTCAAGTAAATCGAAATGCTCCATCATTAAGTTGATCGAATTGCACCATCCGTTGAAGTCATAAAGAAGACTATAAGACATCTTTAGCAAACCAAAGAGAAGCCAAACCAAGTTTTATGCTCCACGTTATGTCAAGTTTTAAACGACCTTCACAATATATATTAATTGCATATTCTGTATTTGGTTCAGCGAGACCAGAAACTAACTTGAGCTATATGAAGGCTTCAAATCACTTAGGAGAAGTAGGACGTCTGTAATTGATATAATCAAAACTGATTTATGAAGAATGATTACATGATGCTTACCAACACAAAAAGGACATCCAAGTACAACTTACATGTATGTATTTCCTTTTGCCATGTCTACTGTATATTAAGCATCTGCCCCAGTATTGTATGTATGTGATCAACTATTTCAATTAATCTATCAAATTCCCACAAAGTAGGGTGGGCTATATGGATCATATGTCGCCATCGTGCTCGATCAAAACACATATCCTCATTAAAATTTAAATATTTTAAATTATTTTTTATTTTCTCTTTCCAAGTTTTTTTGGTCTACCCCTCCCCCTTTTAATTTGTGTTTTTAATTTTAATGTTGCTACCCTTCTCACCGGTGCCTCGGAGTCTCCTACGCACATGTCCAAACCATCTTCATTGAGATTCTCTCATTTTCTCCTCTATGGGCGTTACTCCAACTTTATATCTAATACTTTCATTTCTAATCTTATCTAACTAGTATGCCCACACATCCATCTCATCATTCTCATCTCTGTCACTTGCATGTTTTGATCATTTTCATATTTAGTAGCCCAAAACTCGACTACATAAAGCATCGTCGGTCAAATGGTCGTTCGATAGAACTTGCCTTTTCAAACTCACTGGCATTTTACAATCACAAAGTATGGACGACGCGCTCCTCCACTTGTTTCAACCCGATTGAATTCTATGTGTTACATCCTTATCTATGTTGCCATTATCTTCTAAAATGGATCCTGCACATTTAAATCTTTTTGATGTGTTCAATTCGTGTTCCCAAATTTTAACCTTTACCCCATTATTACTCCTTTGATACTAAAATTACACTCCATATATTCCGTCTTGGCCCTACTTATTTTGAAACCTTTTGTTTCAAGTGCATCTCTCCATGTTTCTAACTTAGCATTTACCCCCTCTCTCGTCTCATCTACTAACACTATGTCATCCGCAAACAACATGTAATCGGTGCCATCCAATTGCAAATGATTCGTAAGTTCATCAATTACTAATGCAAAGAGATAAGGGCTCAATGTTGAACCTTGATGCCAACCAATAGTGGTGTCCACAAATGTTTTCACATTATTATACATATCTTCTATATAACCAACTCACACCCCCTCTTTTCTAACACTCTCCACATTATACCTCTATTAGCACTATCATAAGTTTTTTCAAGGTAAATAAAGACCATACGAAAATTTTGTTTTTTTCTCATTAAAATGTTCACAAAGTCTCCTTATTCATGAATAACTTCCATTGTTGATCTTCCCGGCATAAAGTCAAAGTGGTTTTCCATTATGTTTGTTTCTTGTCTTAGTCTAGTTGCTATTACTCTCTCCCATAATTTCATTGTGTGAAACATTAGTTTTATGCCCATGTAGTTTGCACAATTTTGAATATCTCCTTTATTTTTAAACAAATATATTAATGTACTTTCCTCAATTGGTTAGGTATTTTCTTACTCTTCATGATTATGTTATTAAACAAGTCCGTAAGCATTCAAATCCAAATTTACCAAGGCAACTCCATGCCTCTATTGGGATATCATCGGGACCTACATCTTTGCCATTTTTCATTTTTTGCATTGTTCTCTACTTCTTCGTTTGGATTTTTCTATAGCATGTGAAATTTCTGTATTTCTCACTTTACTCTAAATCCCCTAGTGATATTTTCCTATTATCTACTTCGTTAAATAGTTTATGAAATAATCTTTCAACTGGTCCATTATTATTTTATTATTAACTGATACCTCACATTTTTCATCTTTATGCATTTAATTTCCGTTAAGTCCTTTGTCTTCTTTCCCTTTGCTTTGCAAGTTTATAAATGTCATTTTTTCCCTCCTTCGTATCTAATATCTTATAAAAGTTTTCGAAGGCTTTTATCTTTGCTTCACTTACCAACTTTTCAACTTATTTTTTTAATTTTTATATTTTCTATATTTTCATCACTCCTACACTTCCAAATTTTCTATGTGATCAACTATTTATGAGAGACAATTTTGGCAAATCTTATTCTTGGCTTCGTGCAAATGTCCAAGTCGAAGAGTTTTAAATCCATAATGATGTTATTCTCAATAAGTACATTGCTCATTAAATACAATTGATTTCATCTTCTCTACATTATGCATGCATCAGGAATTTGATCCCATTTGTTTTGATCCGACGAGTTGCTTAATACCTATTTGGCTAGCTTGGTCTCTCAATTAAGGTCCACAAAACCCGTACTAAGTACTTATTGAACTAAATATCAACTTATGCATCAATTGAACCTTTATTTTAAGGGATGAATGGTTTAGCAAGTAAAAGTACCTCCAAAAAGTGAAATGAAATCATTGCCTATATTTGTAGCAGAAGGCGCCTTCTTTGTGCTGAATGTGGCCTTTGAAGATGTTTTTTTAGGCTCTTCTTGGTGGAAGAAATCATCAAAAGACGAATTCTGGATAACGAAACGAGATCAACTAAATCTAACAAGAGTATCATCAAACAAATATAAAGTAGAAAATTAGTTCAAGAGCCCAAATTAAAATTTCACCTGAGCCGTTGAACTTTGTTTCGCATTTTTAGTTTGCCCAGCATTGCTGCCACCAAAAATTGTATCAAAATAATCGGCATTTTCAAAAACATTTGAACTTGTGCCTGAACTTGGCTTGTTAGTCGTGTTCCTCACAACTTTCGAACCACTCTTGGGAGGCCCATCCATGAAGAAATTGTCAAAGCCGTTAGCTGTAGATGGAACTGAACTTTTTACATTAACTTTGCCTAAGGGTTCATTAAACGGCCAAGAGGCATCTGACTGAGACGCAGATGATTCAAAGATTAAGAAAGGATCATCAATCCCTGTCGAACTAGACTTAGATGGATGCACATTTGACTTCGCCTCAGGGTGGACTCTGTTAAAGGAACAGGCACAGGACACTCTCAACAAGAAATTCATAGAGCAAATGTGAAGATAAAGAACAGATGAAACCAAAAATGGCACTGCATAAAAACATATGATAAACTCCATGCACCTAATCAAATCCATCACAAATCCCCAATATTGATCAGTAGTTTGCAATGCTAAAACTACTTACAGTGAGCAAGACTGCAAACCACAACAATGACCGAAAATCGAACAATAGCCAAACAAACATCAAATTATCAAAACTCAAGTACACCCAATACCTGTTCTTGGAAGTGGCAGCTCCACCAAATCCCGGGATCAAATCATCCAACCCAGGATCATTTTTCCCCTGATTCCCACTAGAACTGAGCCCAAAATTCCCAAACAAATCATCAACAGGATCTGCCATCTTCGAATTGGACCCCAGCAAATCATCAAAACCATAGGAATCTGCAGAATTCCTCTTATTCGAGCTGGAGAACACGGATTCCAAATCGATCCCACCATACTGGCTCGCACTCGAGACGGGCCCACCAAAAATATTATCGTCGACAAAGGCGTTCTGCGACTGCCTAGCTCTACTGATATTAACATTGGATCGGAAAATTCCATCGAGCTCGTCAACGGGTAAGGAATATGGATCGCCGTACGACGGAGCGTCTGTGGTGGCGTTGGGCGCGATATGGGATTTGGGTTTTGGCTTCAATTTGGCCATGGGAGCTGATTTTCCATGGGCTCTGAACCCGATACTCTCAACCAAGACACCAAATTCATCCATGGTGTTCGATATGAAAAATGCAGCTACAGAACACTGCTGGAAAGAATTCAAAAAAAAAAAATTAAATTCAAAAAAAAAAATGAAGGAGATGAAGAAAAAAAAAATCAGTGAGACTGAAAATTAAGGATGAATCAATGGATGGAGCATGAATTTAGAGCTTATTTGAAGCATAAATTTGTAGCGAAGTATATATGAAATGAAAATTTTGAGAAGGCAAGAAAAATTATGCGCGTCGGTCGTCGAAGTATGATTGTGCCAGCTGGATTCCAGCTAGGAGAGAGAGAGAGAGAGAGAGAGAGAGAGAGAGAGAGAGAGAGAGAGAGAGAGAGAGAGAGAGAGAGAGGCCCAGGGGAGCGGGGATGACTTTTTGTCGTACCTTGTATGACTCTGTTTCTTTTCTACCCAACATAGAAAACGTGAAATAAAATAATTAGATTTTTATTAGAGTAACTAGTACGTAAACCCGTGTGATGCACGGGATGATAGTTATAATTACATGTTTTAAATCAATGAAGAAATATTGATTAGTATAAGGCTATGTTTGGTAAAATTAGCTGATAAGCTAGCTGATAGCTGATAAGCTAGCTTATAGCTTATATGTAATTTTTGAGCTTATAGCTTATAGCTTATGACTTATAGCTGAAAAGCTAGCTTATATGATAAAAGGTGTTTGGTAAATTAGCTGATAAGCTAGCTGAAATTAAAAAATTCAACTAGCTTATTTGAAAAGCTACCTAAAGTAGCTTATGAAATAAGCTCGAGCTTTTTAAAAAAGCTCGTCATACCAAACAAGGCTTATTTTAAACAGGGAGCTTATAAGCTAACCAAATAAGCTAAAAGCTAGCTTATTTGGCTTACCAAACATACCCTAAAAAAAATTGAATATTAATAACTGTTTTTTATTATTTTATGATATATAATAACTTAATATATGATTTGCATGCTTATTTCACTCATTATAAAATAGTGTCATTTTAGAACTTGTTTATAATTAAGTATAATGAAAAATTAACATATTCAAATATTATCAGTAAATAATATTCATATAATATTTCTCTTACTTATACCTTGTTACAAATTAAAAATGCTAAAAAAAATTATATAAAATATGTCTATTTTAAAATTGATACATAACTTGTATGGTGGATGCAACGGCCAATAAATTACAGTATATTCATTTTAAAATAAGCGTTATTTTAAGTATTCATTAAAAAATCGATTTGATTACAACATTGTTAAAAAAATAAGTATTTTTTGTAAAGTTTTATCAGATATTTAAAAATCTACATAAATAATAGGTATATTTATAAAGCTTAGATTGTTTCGTTAATTACAATGAAATTATTTTTGTATAAACTATCCAAATTTTAAAAAAAAAATTAAGTAGTTTCATAATTTATTAAAATATAAATAATTGATTTATTTATGTCCGAGTAATTATTGACCCGTAAGTTATGAATAATTACTTGTTGGACTTATAAATTTAGAACCCAAATTTAAACTACACCATAAATTCTATTATATATTTCACACACACACACACATATATATATTATCTCATAATTTTCTATATTTTTTTCCGGTTACTTTATCGTTCAAATTTATCAACTAATTCTCGAGAATTAAATTTAAAATTTAAAATTTTATTAAACAATATTTGTTCAAAGATCTTTCTTATTTTCAAGATGAATGCAAACCAATCTAGTGAATTATTATCAATATCTCATGGCAAAATGTTATGCAAATATGTTAAAATTTGATAGTCATATCGCCTTGATTGTATAACAAATCAACCTAAAATTCAAATTTCATACACATACCAAATAAAATCATACCACTTATTTTGTTCTTAAAATTTTCTAAATACACTTCTAAGTAAACTAAATAAAATGTATATCACTTTAATTCGTACATTTCACATAAAAAAAACGCCCACTTTATACTATAAATTCGGACATTTATTAATAACAAAACATTATCTACCAAAAATAGAAATGTCCATCAGATACCTAAATAAAATCTTTCACATTATACCAAAATCGGATTTATTAATATTGCCAATTTTATACCATAAATGAGTAATTAATTTCTAGAAGTGGGATTTTTTGAAAAATTTCCAAAAAGATTACCAAGTTTAGTAATTTTAAAATTTTTAGGTGGAATTTTAGTTTTTATTTCAAATAAATGCAAACCTTTATACACACACACACACACACACACACACACACACACATATATATATATATATATATATATCATAAAACATCTCCATTCAAATTTTGTACATATTTATGAAATGGTATATTATATTTATGAATTTGGTGTACTATGAAATATCTACATTCAAATAAATCATATAATTCGTCATAGCTGAATTTGTAACCAAAAGGTTGTACATGGTAAAAATCAATTATTTAAAGAGAATAAAATAATATTTAAGGTATGACACAAATAAATGGGGAATCCATTAACAAATTATTAATCTCCGAAAATTGAGGATAAAATAGATTTTATTTTTGGAGAGCATTCAAAAAAAAAAACATGAGAATTAATTATTTTTTAAATGTGCCTTATCATGTACATGAGGAAATCAATCAATTCCAATTAATTAAGCCAGCCTTTAACAGAAAGTGAGATGAAAAGATTTTAATTATGTGAAAAGAAAAAAAATCCAGATTTTTAATGATGTTCCACAAATAGAAAGTCAAACAGTTGACTCAATTATTTTTGCTTTCCAAAAAAGAATTTTACATCAACCTTTTTAGATATATATAGATAGATGCTATAAGCACATAATATTGTACATAAGGATGTACATAATACTCACATTGAGTGGGACCCAGCAAAAATAAAATTCAAGTGGACTCACTACATGTAAGTGTTATGTACACCTCTATGTACATTTATGATGTACTTGTAGTATTTTCAAAATAAAAAATCAAGTAGACCACACTTCATGTGAATGTTATGTACACTTCTATGTACATTTATTATGTACTTGTAATATTTTTCTTTTTATTATTGGCTTTTGTTTATTTGTAGATTTTGCTAGGATGGTGATGAAAAGACACACTCATGAGTCATGACTTCATTTTTAAGTTTAAAAATTTTATTAATTAGTTTGTTTAGGGAAAAAAAAAATAGGATGGGAGAAGTTTTGAAATGACACACTCATGATCCAGAACTCGAACGTTTGCGGGTACCTGAAAGAGCGCCGGATTACTCCGGCGCAAGACCCTCCGACGCCCAAGTTAGTGTCTCGGATTAGAGATAATTGTTTGTGATCTATGTAACAGTAATATCTTAAATGAAGTCTTACTTTCCAACTGTGAAATTTACCCTTCATATAGTAATTGATTGCACCGTCTTCCCTTTCAGGGGAATAGGTCCCCGAATCTATATCAAGGGTCGATGCCCCAAGCCGCCCGACATAAGTTCGACCCTCGAACCCTTTCGACCCTCGGTCTATCATGTGTCCCCAGTCGGTCGACCCTTGAGCCGGTCGATATAGGGTCGACCCTTGGGTCAATGTCTTTCGGTCCGCCATATGTCCTTAACTCCGACCGGTTCGAGCTTTGACACTATTATCCCTATCAGTACTAGTTTTAAGAACGTAAAAATTATTTAAAAAAAAAAAAAAAAAAAAAAAGTTACCCCCAACTAAAAAAAAAAATTGGACAACATATCAAACACTTCATGAACTATAACTGATATACGCGTAGTACCCCCAACTAATACGCGTAATCATCATATTATTATTATTATTATTTTATTGTTATTAATTTTTATCATTGCTTTTGTGTTGTGTTTTGTTCCCCTTAATTTATCTCTATAACGACAAGATGATAATGAGTTTGTAAATTGTAATAGTTACGTTTTGCATGCAATTATTTTTCACTTAAATACGTACCAATCAAACTGTATACTATTCTCTTTCGGCTCAACTAACCGAATTAGTATTTTTTTTAAGCTTTGAAAATAATCCATTTTTACTTACCAGCCACCTGTATACCCCTTATACATATTTAATTTAAATAGTATAAGTGTATAACACAAGTGTTTAATAGTAATTTCACTTAAAAAATTCGAGTCGAACTTGAGCCGAGCTCGAGCATTTGATTTCGAGTCGATCTCGAGCCGAGCTCGAGCTATTGTATTTTCTTATCGAGTCGAGCTCGAGCAGCTAAAAAAAAAAAAATCAATCCTGCTCGATAAGGCCAATGCTCGACTCGTCTCGGCTCGTTTGCAGCCCAGGCCAAAATAAGTTCAGTTTATAAAAACAAGTGCTTCCATGGCGTAGGATTAAACTTGCCCCATAAAACATCTAATTGTTCTAAATACTTGAAAGAGCCCTAAATTGTCCTGTATTCATCTAGCATATAGTGACTGTCCGTGCACAAAATTTCGTACTGTAAAAAGCCAAAATCTGATGCTTTTAGAGCGATCAGCACAGAGCCCTAACGAGCAAACCAGATTCTGTCTAAGCCGATGTCAACGAGCTCATCTGATTAGTATTAGTTCAGTAATTTTGAAATATAACATAAAACAGTCTAAAGATTGCACACTTCTAAGCTCTTAATGAGAACAAGGAATGAGCAGTCAAATCAATCCTTTAAGCTTTAGATTCCTGAAAGTTTGTTGACCTCATACAGCAGTGCAGCAGAAAAAAGAAAGCTGCATGTTCAGAACAATTTGTTAGTGGTGCAACAGGTCACAGTTTTCGAATTTTTCCTTTCATTACGCGCCACAAAGAGGAGATATAAGTTGATAAAATTTACCAGGTTGTAATGCAAACTCGATGAACCGTGCAAGCTGCTATAAGGGCCACAATTTCTGCAATTATAACTGAACCACCCGAGAAAGGTAAAGATTCGAGTGAGTCGTCAGTTTTGATCCCTCTCTAAGTATCTATATATTCTGCTATGCAGTAATATGTACTTTCAGTCAAGACATACATGTCAGAAAACATTCTATAAAGGAAAGAAACATACAATGCACAAATAAATTTATGTTGCTTAAAATATATATTACATGAAAGTTATACTTGATCAAATTCGAACCTCGGCGTAAGTAAATGATGCATGCGAGTTTTCTCTAAGAAGAATGTAAGTACTTACCAGCCCCCCATCCTGTCTTGGCACCACATGTTTCCTGATAGTTTCCAATAAACTGGAGAAAGAACAATTCATGTCAGATTCGAACACCATAATGAAACTTGGAAAGTGTCTCGATTTGGTAAAACAAATTGTATTTACAGAACCACAGTGCGACACAAGCTAATATGGTGCACAAAGAAAATAAGAGCAAATTCATTAGAATGGTTAAACTATTGTCAGAGCTATTAAATTACGCCTACTAGAATGTCAAACATTAATCCAGATGTGTTTTTTGTATGTACACAAAGCAGTTCAACTCCATAATGTTACATGAACCATAGTTTTGTGACGTAAAATATACTGCAAAGTGCTTACATAGAGCTAAAGCCCAGGTGATGAACCAGGGACTATGTCTGAGGACACAAATAAAACTTAGAGATATAAAATAGCAGCCACATGCTAAATATACTACGCCACACTATTAAACAAGTTTTCTACACCATTTAGCATTGGTTGAGGACTCGATTATTTACTGCTTATACTATAAGTATGAAAGATTAATAAGCGGATCGATATTCTCTTACCGTAAGTAGCATAAGGAAGATGAGGGAGCTCGTGAATCCTCCGAGAATAGTAAATAACTCTGAAGAAGCTAATTTCACCCTAAACATTTCTTGTAGAGAAAGAGTGGCTATGAACAAAAGGAAAGAGTATAGCATGGAACTCCCAGCTGCAGCCATATTCTTGATGCGACACTAAAAGCGAGAAAATGAAAACGCATTAAAGCCATTCACTCAGTGAAAGAAAGTTTACAAATGAAACAGGTAACTGCAATTTGTCATAGAATCGCTTGCTAAAGCTAAAGAAGTGTTTTCGGATAGGCCCAAAAAATAGTTTCATGAGAATCTTCACAGACCCATCATTCGCAATCACGTTATTTTTCGAGCAAACGTTATTTCCAAGGTCAGGTCCATAGCATTTTACAACAAAAACACCAACTATATTCATGATAGAAACATTTTGTGCATTGCTATTATGAAATTAGTTGTAGCTCCTCTTCCAATTCAACCCGTGTTCGACATTTCCGTCGAGTAATTATCCAAACCTAGTCGAACTACAGCTTAGAATTCCTCATTACTGCCTGAGAAAATCCCCAAATTTGATTAATCTTAACATTATTACATTACTAAACAGAAGGCGTAGCTCAAAATCGCAAGCAAATTTTAGCTCAATGAAACAATTAATCGGAAATAAATCAGACCCAAATCAACATAAGGCCTTATCGATCGGAAGAAACAGTTATCGAATCAAAAGATCGATTTTCTTAACCAAAAACCCAGTTCAAATCCATCATAACAGTAGAAGCGCATCTCATATACATTACAGAATCTTGCAAAAGAATGATACATCAAGAGAAAGATCGCAAGCGAATTACATGAAAAGGTGCGGTGAAACTCACCAGGATCGCTGTACTATGGACCAAAGTTTGAGATCAAAGTGCAGCAGAGTCGAAGCAAAAGAAGCGTTTTTCAAAATTTCATCACTTTCCAGTAGCGATCGAATAAAGAAAATGCTACATGTAAATATACATACAGATGTACGTAACACTCACATGAGAGGGGGTTCATTTGATTTTTTAATTTTGGTGGGACCCACTCAATGTGGGTATTATGTAAACCTTTATGTACACTATTATGTACATATAGCATTACTCCTCGAAGAAACGGGTTGAGTCAAAAGTCGTTGGAAACCCACAAAACGACTTCAGTTGAAAGACACAGTGCTAAGTCGCCGTAAAATTCTTTTGTTGTTTCCTCACTTTTTTTTTTTTTTTTTCAAATGAATAAACAATCTATATCGATATTATCTATATCTATATTTATATCTATATCTATACTTATATTAAAAGGGAACCTATTTACTAGATATAGTAGGTAGAAAAGTCAAACTTAATTAATGAACTTCTAATTTTATCAAGTAGTAATTAATGCATTTATAATCTATACTTATATAAAAATATCTAAATAAAGAAGGGATAAAAGTTTAAATAAAGTAGTTGCTTTCTTTAACAAACTTATATAGAAAATAGGAAAAAGAAAATTTTTTAATTCAAACTAAATTGTAATCAATTTCTTAATAATTTTCAAACAAATATGTAATTCAAATTCAAATTGAATTGTTAACAATTTCCTAACAACTTTCATAGAACTTTTTCCACATAAATAATGACACACGAAATTTAGCAGTATTCAAAATTTAAAGGAGTCCTTATTCAAATTGTGGAGAATATAAAATTGGTACGAGTTTGCATCATTCATTTTAGTAAGAAAATAAAACCTTAAATATATTTTATACAGAAAAAGAACTTCATTTAATTAATTTGATATTGAAAACTTGATTTCGTAATATGGCACAAGAATTTAAAAATTAGTACGAGTTTGCTTCATTCTTTTTGTTTAATTAATTTGATATTAAAAAAGTGATGAATAATACTTCATTTCATAACAAAATAAAATATTTATATTCTTCCTATTTACAATTTTATCTCCAATTTAATAAATGGATCCTTCACATATCTCTGAGATGTGTCAGATTTTAAAAGATCAGAAACAGAAAACCAAAAATTATGGATTGTTTAAATGCATAATACATGCGTGAATCAATAAATCATTTTATACATCTATACTTATATAATAAGGTATCCTATTTACCAAATTTAGTAGGTTGAAAAATCAATGTAATTAATGCATTGCTATTTCTATCCAGAATTGTATTTAATTATTTTATTTATATGTCTTATATCTCATAAAATCGGTTAAGAAAAAAAAATCTCATAACATCCGATAAGTCAACAAAAAGTACGTAGAATATTTACTAAGATAAAAAAGACTTTATTTATTTGTCTTATTCCATTATAAATTGATTTAGTCAAAACATATCCCATAATCGGTGAAGTAAAAAATTGTACGTAAAGTCTATCTATACTAAAAAAAATGCAGATTCAAAATTCATTATCTAATTCCTTATCTATTTTTTGTTTAAAGCATTTTATTTAATATTTATTTCAATAAAATTTGATAGGATTGCTGATATGAGTCAATTTTGAAATCACGTTGTTTGGCATGAGAGGATTATCCGCATTCTATATATGTCTAAAACATATTATTTATAATTATTTAACTAATTTATTTAATATTTAATTGTTTGGGAAAAAATCTTTTTTCACCCCAATACAAAGACACATCAAGTTTTTCACACCGTCCAATAAAAAGTTAAGTTTTTCATCCCAGAAAGTGCGAAAGTTATGCGAAAACTGTCGCATATTCATCGCATAATTGTCCATATGCGAAGGTTATGCGAAAAACTGTCGCATATCAATTGCGTAACTGTCGCACAATGCCTTCTCACTTTAATTTTTTTTTCACCCTGAAAGTACGAAAGGATATGCGAATGTCTTCGCACTTTTAACTTTCGCACAATATCATAGCGCAATTGTCGCATATTCATCGCACAATGCCTTTCGCACTTTCTGGGGTGAAAAACTTAACTTTTTATTGGGCGGTGTGAAAACTTAAAAATACTTTAGAACGGGGTGAAAATAGATATTTTCACTAATTGTTTTATCCATGACATCAGTTTTGTCAAAAAAATTGAACAAACAAACAAATAAAAAAGGCACGAGATTAATTACCTTCGACTTGCAAAAAATTTATGGGTGGACGTAAATATTTAACAATGCTGTTTCAAGTTCCTTAAATAATACCATAACTATGTTGTTGAAATATAATCTGTTTTATGGGTGACGTAAATATGATATTTAAAGTTCCCTAAAATAATTTTTTAAAAACTATGCTGTTTAAAATTCCTTAAATATTAATATATTTAAAGTATACCCATACTATAATATATTAAAGTCAATATAATGTTGATAGACTTTTGAATTATCTAATTTCGAATTATCTAAATTAATTAACTTAAATGTTTAATCACATTAAATCTTCAATCATGTAGTATTTTTATTAATCCAGTGAGCATGTTGTTTTCTTATTGTAATCAATTTATATACTATTTTACTAATAAATTATTTAATATCTATGTACACAGAGGTTTTTAATAATATATGATTGTTTCTTTGTCGAATACTATTTTATTGTATAATTTTCCTGCGTATTATAAAACTTTTATTGAATATTGCATCTTATAATATAATATTCCTCAAATAAATATATCTCGTGTCTCGCACAGGTCCCGTACTATATATATCCCGTACATTTTATTTATTTATTTATATAATTATAAGACTAGATAAATAACCTTAAAATTGTGCACCCCGTGCATCGCACGGGCTCTGTACTAGTTTATTTATATATATAATAATTATTTACTAAAAATAGTAACTAATAACATTGTAATATTAATTGCAATCCAATAATAATATGTTTTTTTATAAATTTTTTATATGTAATTAATAAATATTCAAAAAATAGAATAATGATTAAAATTTGGAAACTGTAAACTTGAAGAATATAAACAGATAGAACCTTGTATATTACGTACATTCAAAATTTAATATTCTAAACCTTAGGGTTTGGTTTCTTATGTATACAAACTATATGGATAAAATTTTAAAAGAAAAAATATTTATTTGAATATGTTATCTTTAAAATTATTTTTATTTTATGCAATGCTTCATCACTTTGGCCACTACTTAGACCGTCTCCAATCGTACCTCAAAATGCAAAAATTGAAGGGATTTTACTCCAACCGAATCCCATTACACCCAAAATGCATTTTTGATGTTTCTCTCTCCACAGAAAACGCAAATATGCGTTTTCAGTGTGCTTGGACGCAAAAATTTATTAAAATTTTATTTCTTACCCTTTGCTCTGTATAACTGTATTTTGGACTTATTAAATATAACATAAGATTATATAAACTATCAAACTATTTTAAAAATATAACTTTTTTAATTAAATACATCATATCCTAGATTTTACTTATTTAATAAATTTTCTTTGATATTTATTATTATCTTTTAAAAAATTCGTACACCATATTAATTTTAAAAATACTACAAACTTAACACATAACAAAATTAATATTATCAAATTAGTCATAAAATTGAAAATATAACATAAAACTACGAAAAATAAAAATACATTATAAATTATTGTAATTTTTAATTCTTCATCTTGTGCATTGTAATTTTCCATTTTATTTTGTATGTTTTAATTTTAAATTTCCCATTTTGTGCATTGTAATTTTTAATCTTATCTTGTTTGTAATTTTTAAATTTTAATTTATAATACAAAATTTTCAATTTTATTATGTATATGATATGATTAACTTTATAATTAATTTTATTACATAAATTCCAAATTGAATTTAAAATAATAGTGTGGTTTAATTTGTAAAGTTGTAAAATATGTGGGTAGTATTTGTTGGTGTTATATACTTAAACTTTGCTTTAGTGGATATTACACTTGTTATTTCTTGATGAATGAGAATTATGTTTGGTTAAATAAGTTCCACGTGTAAGAATATGTGGCCCGAAAGTATTGCGCTCACATTTAATTATCCTATTGGGCC
>CACSLK010034002.1:2451553-2473033 GCA_902706635.1 Striga hermonthica | reverse complement strand
AAATCAAAGGGAAGGGCATATTGTGACTATCACAAGTCACCCGGGCACAACACGGACGAGTGCTTGAGTTTGTTGGCCACACTGTTGCGTTTAATCGGCCACCCGCAGCTTAGGAAATTTTATCGTAATACTGATTCCCCGAGACGAGGTCCTGGACGTCAGATCGAACCCTTCGATGATGAAGACGACGAGGAAGACCGAGGTGCAATGACAAAACGCATCCGACAGGGGGATAAAGAAGTATTCATGTTTACCTCGGAGACCTCCGGTTCTAACCCTGCTGAAAATTCCCGAGGACGTAAGCGAGATAGGTCCCCTGAACCATTGCAAATTACTATCCATCGGGTCAATACCAACAACTCCCGGAGTACATTGTCCCGCCGACAGGTCAAGGCGTATGCCCGACAAGCTCACAACTCCGGTAAACAAGTTTATACCACCGATTTGAGAGATGTTCTCAACAATCGGAATTGCCCTATAACTTTCAACATGGAGGACGCGAATCATTTCGCTCATCCTCACTCCGACGCCCTGGTCATTACCGTTTCAATATGCGGTATTCCGGTTCATCGTGTCATGGTGGACACTGGGGCCTATTCAAGTATTTTGATGCTGAAAGCTTTTGACAAGATGGGTCTCGACCCCGCCGAGATCAGACCTTGCAACGATCAAATCCAGGGGTTTAATGGCAGTATTTCAAAACCCATCGGAGAAATCACTTTGCCTGTCCGATTTGGCACCTCGAAGAATGTCACCAAACTCGTCATGGAGACTTTTAAAGTTATGGATATAAATAACGAGTACAACGCCATCATCGGCAGAACGGCGTTGTACAAACTTCGGGCTGCAGTCTCTATCTTTCACTACGCGTTAAAATTCCCGACAACCCGGGGAGAAGGAACCCACTTCGGAGATCAGAGAGAAGCTCGACAACTTGTTACGTTCATCCCATCTAATGGAGTTCACTCAGCTTCAACGAGTAACAATGAGGCCTCCCCACAGCATCACCCTCCAGACAATACGAGGACCGAAGAACCAAGCAACCACATCGGCGAGCCTTCCACCTCGGATCCTCTAACCGAAGACCGAGGACGCCGACCTGGGAAAGAGCCACTCCTCGAAGAGGACGAGTTGGATCCCAGAGCATTGTTTAAAGAAAAAAGTCGACCTGATCGAGCCGAACCTGGAGAAGACGTGGAGTTAGTCTATATTGACGAACCAGTCTTCCACAAGTCATTACGTATCGGAAGTCATCTTCAGGAACCACTTCGGTCAGAACTTATTGCGTTTGTCAAGCAAAATTCTGATGTCTTTGCCTGGAAGCACGAGGACATGAAGGGCATCGACCCCGGTGTCGCTAGCCACAAATTAAACCTCGATCGAACAGTCCGGCCTGTTGTACAAAAGAGAAGGAAACTGGGGCCGGATCGTCAGAAGGCATTGGAAGAAGAAGTCAAAAAACTCGTTGACAATAAATTCATCAAGGAAGCCAAATACCCGACGTGGGTCTCAAATCCAGTTCTCGTTAAAAAGAGTAACGGGTTGTGGAGATTATGTATTGATTTTTCCGACCTCAACAAGGCGTGCCCAAAAGACAGTTATCCGCTTCCCCACATAGATTATATGGTTGACGCCACGTCGGGACATGAGTTGATGAGTTTTATGGACGCTTACTCCGGCTACAACCAGATTCCTATGGACCCCGAGGACTCCGAACACACTTCATTCTATTCGGCCAGAGGTTTGTATTGTTACACTATGATGCCATTCGGATTAAAGAACGCCAGAGCAACATATCAACGTCTTGTCAACAAAATGTTCGCAACGTTGATCGGACACACTATGGAAGTTTATGTTGATGACATGCTCGTCAAGTCGGTGCACGCCTTTGATCATATAACGCATCTTCGAGACATGTTCGCCATCCTCCGATCTTATTCCATGGTGTTGAATTCGAAGAAATGCACTTTTGGAGTTGAATCCGGAAAGTTTCTAGGTTATATGGTTAGCCAGCGCGGGATAGAAGCCAATCCGGCCAAGATAAAGGCCATTCAGGATCTAACTCCCCCAACCTCGGTCAAGGGTGTCCAGGCCCTAACTGGCCGACTTGCTGCACTTAACCGGTTCATCTCCAAATCTACAGATCGTTGTAAGCCTTTTTTTGAAGAAATTAAGAAAGGGAAACGTTTTGAATGGACTGACGAATGCCAAAAAGCTCTTGACAATATCAAGGAGACACTGATCTCTCCCCCGACTTTGCAAAAGCCAAAACCCGAGGAAATGTTGTTCTTATACCTCGGGGTTAGTGAATCTGCCATTAGCGCTGTTTTGATACGCGAAGAGGGGCTGCTGCAATCACCAATCTACTACGTCAGTAAAGCCTTGCACGATGCCGAAATACGTTATCCTCCGATGGAGAAATTGGCATTTGCCCTTGTGATTGCAGCCTGGAAATTACGACCATACTTCCAAGAGCACTCTATAACTGTTCGCACTTCGTATCCACTTCGACAAATATTACACCGACCTGACACCTCGGGGCGCATGGTTAAATGGGCCATTGAGCTCGGACAATTCGATATCCACTATCAACCGAGGACCGCAATCAAGGCTCAAGCCTTATCCGACTTTATCGCTGAGTTCACCCCGGCCATCGCGATTCATTATAATAATCAACCATGGGTCCTCTATATTGATGGCTCTTCAACAGCCAACCGAGCAGGTGCAGGGATAGTCTTAGCTGATCCAGAGAATCGGTTATTCTGTCATTCGGTGAAATTCCTCTTTCCAGCCACAAACAATGAAGCCGAATATGAAGCGCTGCTATCCGGATTGAATTTGGCAGAGTCCATGAACGTGACCCACCTCAAAGTCTTCTCAGACTCTCAGCTCCTTGTTAATCAAGTCAATGGTTCATATGAAGTCAAGGAACCTCGGTTGACACCTTATCTCTCTTTGGCCAAATGGAAATTATCAAAATTCTCCGCCGACCTCGAGCATATCCCCCGAACTCTCAATGTTCAAGCAGATGCCTTATCTCGACTTGCGTCCAGTACCGGGATGGAGAGAGCGGAGTACATCCAAATCGGCCAACAAGAACAACCATCAACTGCCCTTTCCGAGGTCACGGCCATCAACCCAGTAGCATCGCAAAAATCACCAACTTGGATGGATCCTATCATCCACTACCTAGAAACTGGGGCCTTACCTCCGAACCCAAAAGAAGCTCGAGCACTTCGGATTCGAGCAGCTCGGTACACATTAGACAACGGAACTCTGTTCAAAAGGGGATACTCCGTTCCACTTTTGAAATGCGTAAGCGAAACTGATTCACGGTACATTCTTGAAGAAGTCCACGAAGGGATTTGCGGAAGTCACCCCGGTGCACAAGCATTGTCTTATAAAATCCTGCGGCAAGGTTACTACTGGTCGACTTTGAAGACCGACGCCGCCATATGGGTGCGCAAATGCCCGAAATGCCAAATGTTTGCCCCGAACATCCATCAATCTCCCGAATAACTAAAATCAATTTACAGTCCGTGGCCTTTTGCCAAATGGGGGATTGATCTTATTGGTCCTCTACCAACCGGAAAGGGAGGTGTCCGGTTTGCTATCGTGGCAGTTGACTATTTCACTAAATGGGCCGAGGCCGAACCGTTAGCCACGATAACCGAACAGAAGGTCGTAGATTTTGTGTGGAAGTCAATTATCTGTCGCTTCGGGGTGCCGAATTCAATCATAACCGACAACGGCAAACAATTTGAAGGCAAATGACTTGAATCCCTGTGTGAAGAATACAACATCAAACACTTCTTCTCATCGCCTTACCATCCGCAGTCCAACGGTCAGGTTGAAGCCGTAAACAAACTGATAAAGAACGGCCTCAAAGTCCGACTTGACGCCGCCAAAGGAGCTTGGCCTGACGAGTTGCCACATGTCCTGTGGGCTTACCGAACCACCACCCGGACGTCTACCGGCGAGACCCTATTTTCTCTAACTTACGGTTCTGAAGCCGTAGTTCCGGTGGAGCTCGGAGAACCGACTTACCGAGTTCAGCATTTCACCGAAGAAGCCAACTCGGAAAACATGAAAGCAAATCTGGACCTGCTTGAAGAACACCGTACTCGGTCCGAACTCAAGAATGCTGCATACAAGCAAAGAAATGAAAGATACATCAATTCTAAACTCAAACCCCGTGCGTTCCGAGTTGGAGATTTGGTCCTCAAGCGTATAATGGGGCCTGACCCCGGACCACTCAAACCGCGGTGGGAAGGACCCTTTCAAATCATCAAAATCCTACCTCATGGAGCCTACCGAATTGCTCATCCCGATGGAACACCACATCAATATCCTTGGAACGCAGTGTTCTTGAAAAAATTCTATCAGTGAAGGATCCGAAGTCGCATAGTCGACCCCCCTCTAGTACGGACCTTCTTTTTGTCTCGGTGAATGCCTGAAATCACCTCTTTTGATGTACTGAATAGCCTATCAGTTTGTGTATTTTGAAAAGTCGAGCACCAAGCTCGATGCCGATGTAAACCTTTTGAAACTCGGTCAAATATATCATACCGATGTAAGCATTGCGACACTCGGTCTAGCTGATGCCCCATAATATGTCCGAGTACCACCTATTCTCGGATGGGGGTGACGCTCGTCAAACGTCATTTCAACATACGTGATTTGACGGGCCCCGAATATTACCGAATACACAACATATAAAGTCGGTTGGGGCCATTCCATAATCGGACTTTGACGAAGTCCGGTGACTTTCATTTTGTTTCCCGTACAGCCCTAAAAATGTGTTGAGTTCTGCGAAGTTATTTGAAAACTCGCATATCGACTCACACTTGTGGCTGAGATTCTTATAAACGATCAAAGTGGAATTCGGAAGTTATTTTTACAAAATCTTACGACTTGGATCATGATTTAAGTAATTCCGAGTTGAAACAGTTCATTTTCTAATGAAAACCGAATTCAGAACACTTGGTCAAAAAATTGCTGAAATTTGTACAGCAAACATACCATCAAAATCAAGCATATGCAAACACTTTATATATAAATATATTCGGAAAAGTTTAGGAAATCCCTTACATATTTCCTACTAAGGGATTCGGCTACCCGATATCCCCGGTTACATATCATACTTCAAATATTTCCTACTAAGGATGCCGACATGCCGGCACCCCGATTACCTTATGCAAATAAGCAAATGAAATAAAACAATAAAGACAAAACACAGAAAATCAACTTTAGACCTCCTCGGTCGGTTTCTCCACATTCTCTCCGGTGCCGCTGCTTTCTCCGACTTCGATCCCGGAAGATAGTCGCTCCAGGACCTGCGATTCCTTCATTTTGGCAACAGCCTCAATAGCCCCATCTGGCACCGGAATAAGATCATGACGAGGGTCGGTCAGCTTCTCAACGCCATCTTCAGCCGGCGTGACAACCTTCACCACTTCAACATCCTTCTCGGCCGACTTTGCCTTCTCCTCGAGGTATGCTTTAACTCGACTCTGGATTTGTTCGGGAGTCATATCATCAAAATGCTGCTCAACCTCCACCTCAGCCAATGTTGAGAGGTACACGTCGGCCAACTCCTTCCTTTTTTCCTTCTCCTCCTCCAAGATCATGTTGACGTAAGCACGTCGGAGAAGAGCAGCCCTATCCTCGGAGAGTGGTGGCAAATCTGGGTTTGCATTTATTTCTTCTGAACGGCTGAGCATCCACACGCAGAATTCCCGTTCATCTTTATCAGCCGCCACGTGCATCCCCTTAATCTCCGAGTCAAATCCGTACTTCTCCAATTTGTGGAAGAGGAACAAGCGAAGGTCATCGATATCGTAATAGCCGGCGTCGTAGCGTTCAATAATCCACCTCAAGTTCAAGCAAGTGTTCATTTCAATCTCGAGGTCAGGACCGCCGGCTTCATCATCTTCACCGACCTCAGCAACTTCCATCTCGGCATCGTCCCCAGACTTCGGTTCAACGACGACCGAATCCTTCCCGGCCTGAAAGCCGTTCTCGTACATAAACTCGCCATAAGATGATTTATTCCTCTCAAGTTTGGCCAACTCGGCCTGATGAGCATCCCTTTGCCGACCTACCAGTTCGCGAGTTTCATCACATTCTTTCCGAGCTGCATCGTGATTAGCCTTTTCCTCCGACAAGGCCTTCTCGGTTTCCATCAGTTTGACCTCGGAAGTTTTGAAGTGCTGCTCCACCACGGCCAAGCGCGCCTTGAGATCCGCCACTTCGGCCTCATAGGCCTTCTTTTCATCCGACAAAGTCACGGTCTCAGCTTTTGCCTTCTCCAACTCGGCAACCTTCTCGGCAATTTGGCCCTTCAAGTCGGCCTCCATTTTAGCTGATTCTTCCTTCAACTGAACAATCACCATATCACGCGCGGCTAAAACGTCCTTCTTCCCTTCCAATTGAGATGCGACCCGACGATGATCATCCTTGGCCGCCACTAAACTAACCAAGGCCCTGCCAACGCATGCCTTGGCGTAACTCAGCTTGTCAGCGCTGGATAAAGAGGAGATCCCCACTTCGGATTTGGGGTCCCAAACCATCAACGGAACCCGAGCAGCATCTCTCGCATTCTCCGACATTTCGATTCTTGATGACATATGTGGGGACTTCACCGACAAAAAAGTGGTAAACCAATCCTCCACAACACCCTCAGGCACCTTAACTCTGGCAGCCCGTTCCTCATCAATTGATAAAAAAGACTTCTCAAACAAAGGAGAATCATTCGTACCTTTCTCAGCCGCCTTACGACCGGAGTCGTGCTTTTTCTTAGACCTTTTCTCTACCCCGGACGAAGCACCGACGTCCGCCATCTTCACCAATTTCCTTTTCTTCCTCTTCTCTGGTTGCTCCAACTCAAGCGACTTCGGGGAAACTGGTGGCACCTCGGTATGAGCAACCTCAGTGGTAATCATCTCGGTCCCAGCTATGATTGGCTCCGGATCAGCTTGGTTAATCGCCACAGCCTCCACTACCGACAACACTTCGGTAGTCGTCACCTCGGGCACGGACTTCGGACTTTCCGGCATGGCAGCCGAAGTGGCACTGGACCCCACCTCGGTCGACTTCTTCCCAGCATTCTTTTGACCAGCTGTCTTTTTCACCAACGCGCGAACAAGATCCCTCCTCATAGCGTCGTTTAATCTCAAATCACGGCTCTTACCAACTTTGGATTGAAGATCTCTGTTCGGATATTTGTGCCTAAACTCCTTGGCTTCCTTGACAGAGTTATAGCCCAGAAAACCGAGGAGAGGATAATACACTGCATACCGACAAAGGGATCAATAAGTTACAAACAGCTGTTCCATATATACGAAAAATTCGACAACATCTTTACTGGCTAAAATTCTCTTACCGGGGTCAAATTTCGATGTGGTAACTCCCAGAGACAGACCAGCCGCTTCAAGTTTTGAGTCTATTAAGAGCTTGCGATAATCCCTGTCCGCTTTATCCAAACCAGCCAAAGTTATCAACTTCCCACCGAATTCCGGACTTAACTTCGGTTCTTTTTGCTTCGTCTCTTTTTCTACAACAGAGTAAAAGTTCCGACCTGTTAGTACACAGAACAATACCAAAATCAGAAAAGTATATCCGAGTTGAAAAACAGATAAAATAAACTCACTGGCTCCGGAATGAATTAACATGGGAATTGTCATCCCATCAATTCGGCGTTCATGAAAGAAGTCCACTGATTGCCACTCTCCACCGATCCACAACCACTCTTCTTGGAAACCGTGGAGACTTTCCGGAATCTCAGTCACTATTTCCCCGACTTTAAAAACGTGTTGCGGTTTCGCCCCGGCAAAAAAGCAACAAGAAGACTCGGCCACCCTCCTCTTCGGACTTTGTTTAAACGCGAAAATGCTCCTCATCTCATCGCACGAAGGAAGTCCCTCACCCCTCTCGTGCAGCAACACCATCAACCCGATTATCTTTTTCCAGCTATTCGGCGTAATCTGGCACAACGGTAACCCCCAACTTCGGAGGTGCTCCGTGATCAAGTTTGGCAACGGGAACCTTAATCCCGACCTCAAACTCTCCGCAAAAACGCCCACGCAACCCGGAGGTGGACTTGTTATTCTCTCCCCGGGATAAGGAGCAAAGATTTTTACCGAGGGGGGAATCCGAACATGTTCTCTCAACATTACGACATCAGCGTCGGTAAGAATACTTGGCTCGCCAATGAAATCAATCGCCGGATCGGGCCACTTCCTCACCGGTCTTCTCCAATGAGGCACCGCGAGGTCGGTTGCATTGTGTTCCACTACCAAGTCACCGTCCTCATCGTTTAACTGGATATTCAGATGCCTTACCAACGACGGGTCCCATCGGTGGTATTCAAAGGCCAACTCGACCAATTCCGAATCGTGGTAAACATCCAACGGAACCGACTCAGTACTCGATGAACTTGCCACCGCCTTTCCCTTCCCTTTCGGCGCCATCGCACGATCGAACAGAATACAAAAGAAATGACAAAAGAAATTGAAGATAAAGCTTACCGAAAACGTCGCACGCACACAGCAAGCAGGAAAGATTCCTCAGAATTTCAGATGAATTCAAACAACAAGTATAATATGAAAGCTCGAAAATAAAAGCACAGGTGAAGGAAACCCGATCAGATATTGCTAAACCCTATTTATAATCGTCGATTTGTGACCGTTGAGTATCTTCATTGGGGGCGCGTCGAACCGACGCGACCCCTAATTCTAACCGACGCCACCTCTTCACCTGATAAGACACCTACTATTACACGTGGCTACCTATTAAAGTCGACCGTTACCTCATTTAAGACCATTACGGCGCGACCGTTCGGTCCAAACATTTAATCGTTGACCGTTACGACTGTTCACCTCTTCTGTCACGACTACTTGAAGATTATCCGAAATTCACCAAGTGTCTTCACCTCGGAATACAGTCTACACTTCGGACAGATGACTCACTTCGGTTACATCGGACTCGGAAGACCGAAGATGACCCTCCGAAGATCATAGACCACGTCCTACCACCGACTTCTTACCGATCCAAGGTCTCTAAATGTCTGGCATAGCAACATCAACGACCATCACTCCGTATGCCCATCGATGTTGGGGGCCTCTCTGTTATCATCCGGATCGGTAAACCTGCATTAAGAGATTCCAAACGACACATTAAAAGGAAGATGATCATTGAACCGATGTAATTTCAAACACCACCCCGGTTCAGGCGACAAACCAGATCGAACTACCGAAGACCGAAGCGGTCAATTACCGAGGTCAACATGAACCGAGATCGTCACCTCCTTAAGCAGGTGACAAGGTGCCTACGAACAACCCTCCTGCTCCACAAGATCCGTCATCATTTATGTGGGACCCCTTGCTTCAAACCGCCCACAAAAAGTCACTTTATTCGAAAAAGTAATGCACAGATCCCAATGTATCAACCCGAAAATACTATAAATAGCGGACCCATGACATTTGTAAGGGGATATCTCTCTCCGAACTGAAAAAACTTTACTAAGTAACACGTAAAAGCCCATCACGGCCCTTCACCTCGGTTCACCTCGGACCGAGGCCATTGTTGAGTTACTCTTACATGCTTTACGTCCAAATCATTCAAAATTATCCACTTAATCACGAGTTACATCGTTGTTAAAAATCACATAATAACAGGTTGAATTACTCACTACACTCATTCTCAACTCTATCTCCACTGGACATCTGAAAGGCCTGAGACTGTCAAGGAACGGGCCATTGCTATCTTATATTTTATTTGCTGATGATTCTTTGTTTTTCCTTAAGGCTGGAGTTGATCAAGCAGGTTTTCTCATGAATATCTTGGAGAAATATAGACTGTTTACAGGTCAGGCTGTGAACTTTAAAAAATCAGCTGTTTTTTTCAGCAGAAACACTCCATGCCACCTTCAGAGGTCTATTTGCTGCTCTCTTAGCAATATGACTGCCCACAAGTCCACAAGATATTTGGGTTTGCCCCTGGAAATAGGCAGATCTAAGAAGGAAGTTTTTGATACCTGTTACACTCAGTCAGAGCCAAACTCTCTTCTTGGAAGGCTCAGATGCTTAGCCCAACTGGAAAGGAAATACTCCTAAAAGCAGTCATTGAAGCACTTCTTGTGTATACAATGGCTTGCTTTTCTCTTCCAATTTAAATATGCTCTGAAATTACAAAGTTATGTGCTAGCTTCTGGTGAAAATCAGGCAATGATCAAGCTAAAGGTATCTTCTGGAAAAAATGGAGTCTCCTCACACTCCCCAAGGAATTTGGAGGCTTGGCCTTTCATGATCTGCAACTTTTTAACAAGGCTCTCATTTGCAAACAGCTTTGGAGGATTGCCTCCAACCCAAATCTGCTAGTCATCAGAATCCTTAAGGACATGTACTTCCCAATTCTTCCTTAGCAAATGCTACTTGTAGTCCTAGTGGATCCTGGATGTGGAACTGCTGGATGAAAACTTTGCATTTCTTTGCTCAATGGCTAAAGATAGAAATCATAAATGGTGGGAGCACTAGAATATCTGACATGAATTGGATTCCCAATCACAGTAAGTCATCCCTTTCTCTCAATCCTATTGCTAGAGGGCACTTGCTGTGGGTTAAAGATTTGCTTAATGAAGATGGCACTCAATGGAACTCTTGGCTAGTGAAACAAGTTTTCGATTCCTCTGACAACATTGCAATCCTAAACATTAACTCTCTTCATCCTCACAGAGAAGATAGACTCTTTTGGGGATTATACAAGAAAGGTTGCTTTTCTGTCTCCCATACTTATGCTCACCTAATTTCTCTCAAAGCACAGAGTGCTGACTTCCTTGAAAGCAGCTCATCTCCTGCTGCTAAGAAATCCATCTCTTACAGACATTGGAAGACTAAGATAGCTGGGAAAATTAAGCATTTTCTTTGGAAGTGCCTTTCAGGTTCCCTGCCTGTGACCACACAATTGAACCGAAGAGGGCTTGAGCTGGAGACCACTTGCTCTCTATGTGGGGAGGCAGCTGAAATAGTAGAACACATTTTTTTCCTTTGCCCCAGAGCTACTAAAGTTTGGGAGTTAAGTCCTGTCAAGTGGGATGGACTCCATAGCGACACTGACTCCTTCAAGGCATGGTGGTACAAAATTTGCTCTTTAGATCTCACTGAAGTTGCAGAAGCAAGAATCCAACTAACAACTTACATGCTTTGATGGCTATGGAGGTCTAGAAATTTGTGGTTGTTCCAGCAAACCTTGATCCCATAGCACACTCTAGTGAAGATGGCCCAATCTGACTGGATGGAGTTCTCCTCTTTTGTTTAGCCTCTATGTCTCTCTTTTGGTTTTTCAGTTCTCTTTTTTTTTTAGCTTTGTTCCATGGATCCACCTTGCTAGGCCTTATGGCAGTGGCTGGAGGTTTCTTTGGTTTTCTGTCTTTGCTTTAGTTTTGTGTCTTTCCTTGGCTGGTTATTTCTTGTTGTTTTGGCTTGGTTTTATTGCTGGAGTTGTTGTTGTTAGGTTGTTGAGGCTCTAGACCGCTTTGTTTAGCGTGTCTCTCACTTTTTAGTTCCGGTTGTTATCTTTGGTCCTTGTATTCGAACTATGTTTGCTTTCGAGTTTTATAATAGTTTCCCCTATCGTTTCGAAAAAAAACTATTTTTTCTCATTAATTTTAGATTTTAAGAAAAAAATTAGCAAACACCCGTGTAATACACGGGAGTTGTACTATTATATATTAATACAGAACGCGCTGAGCCCACGTTGCTGCTTCTGGTGCTTCGGAATCCTATGTGGCAAAATTACATGTTTCGTTATTAAGTTTGGGTAAATTTTTATTTAATTTCAAACCAAAAATAATTAGGTTCGGATTACCATAAATATGTTGATTATTTGTGGTCATGTTACATGTATTAATTGTATTTTAATATCATTCCTTATTATAACTATTGAATTGTATATATATTTTTTAAAAGTTAATAACTTTTGTATTTTTTATCATTTTTACATATGTAATATATCAAATTAATATTCTTTTGATGAGCTTCGATTTAACATCCATATTGTATGTATAAAAAATAATAATTTATATTTATCTTTATAACAATAATAAAATTATTTTTAATATTAATTAAAAAATAAAATTATTTATCAACTAATATATTTATTTCAAGTAGTTATATGATATAAGTTATAACAACTAATATAATATAACACATGTAAGTCATAAGTAACACATATCATTCTAAAATATATAGTAATATATTTTTTTTTTGTAAAAAAGTAAACTAAATTTAATATAGTTTTCTCATTATTTTTAAAATTTAAGAATAATTTTTTAACAAGCACCCGTGTAATACACTGGTGTTGTACTAGTAATTGTATGAAGACCAAAGTGCATCATATTTAGATATCAGTAATTTCTCTTCATTAGCATAGAAAAAAACTACTTCTTTATTAAATTGTAGATAATTACCCAAATATAGGCAATTAGATATCACAAATTTCCTTTTCCTTATGTTAAAAAAGAAGTTTTAACTTTTTATTTTTTCCTTTTTCTCAAATTTTCATATAAATCTAAAGAAGTCATAAAAAATACTTTGTATTCCTTGCAGCCCGTGCGATGCACGGGGTGCACAATTTTAATGCCATTTATCCAGCCTTATAATTATATAAATGAATAAAGAAAAATATACGGAATATATATAGTACATGACTTGTGTGAGGCACGGGATATATTTATTTGGGGATTATTATACTATAAGATGTTATATTCCCTAAAAGTTTTACAATACACGAAAATAAATGTAAATAATGTAAATATCTAAATACATACACGATGTGTGGAATAAATAAACCAAATTGCAAATCTGATAATATAATTTAAAAAAATCAAAAATATATTTCACTGAACATGTACAAAAGTATTTAAATACATACATGAAAATAAAAATAAAAAATAAAATATACGTTTCAAATTTCGAAATTAAAACAAAAATTCAAATAATTTGACTTACAGTTTTATCATGCAGAACCAACTCGAGATATGATTTGTATGTGCTGCCCCAGTCTTAGAAAAACATTCTCACAGTTCGAACTTGGAGCATAGGTCTATTAGACCTATTGGCTTGTTTGATTAACCCAAATCCTTGATTCATTATTTTGAATAAAAGACTGATTGGAGATATTTTTTGTTCGCAGGAGGTTGATAGTGAGGAAGATGATGGCTCGATATTTTGAGATTTGTAATTTATAATGGGTAGAGTAGATATATATTGTTGTCAATATTTTTATTAGAAAATTAGAATTTGAATATACAGAAATCGGTTTGAACAAAATCAGAACTGATTTCTATACAATTAGATAATAAATAAAGCTTTTTTATTTTAGTAAAGATTTTACGTACTTTTTTTACTTATCGGATGTTATGGGGTTTTTTTGTTAGACCGATTTTATGGGACATAATACAAATATAATTAGAGAATTGAACAAAATCAGAATAGATTTCCATAGAATTATATAATAATAAGGAATTAGATAAGGAAAAGAAGGAATTAAATAAGAAATTTTGAATTTGCCTTTTTTTAGTATAGATAGACTTTACGTACAAATTTTGACATCACCGATTTTATGGAATTTGTTGACAAAATCGATGTTAATATAGAATAAGACAAATAAATAAAGCCTTTTTTATTTTAGTAAAGATTTTACGTCTTTTTTTTGACTTATCAGATGTTATGAGATTTTTTTCTTAAACTAATTTTATGGGATATAAGACAAATAAATAAAATAATTAAATAAAATTCTGGATAAAAATAACAATGTATTAGTTACATTGACTTTTTAACCTACTAAATTTGGTAATTAGGATACCTTATTATTATATAAGTATAGATTTTGATTATTTTTGCTCACCCGATTTATGAGATTTTTATGTCAAAATAAGAAGGATTAAAAATTAGAAGTTCAGCATAAATTTAAAAGAATTTTTTTTTTTTTATGGGACGTACAAAATTTTTTATGTTAAGATTTATAAGATAAATTTATTATGTCAGCATAAATTATAAATGCATTAATTACTACTTGATAAAATTAGAAGTTCATTAATTAAGTTTGACTTTTCTACCTACTATATTTAGTAAATAGGATCCCCTTTAATATAAGTAGTCTGCCACTTAGGCTCAACACATTCAGGAATTATATATAAGGAGATGTTTTCAATCAAACAAATTCTATACCTTTTATTAACTTATTTTTGCAATCAAACAAAGGAAGAAGTGATCAGTTGCATGATATTTGAGATTTTGAAAAATCCGTCGAAGATTAATATTATTATATTAACACGGAAAAATCACACCAAATTTAAAATTGTTTCCAAAAGAAAAAAAAAAAAAAAAAAACTTATAATTATTTATATACTAAAATATTTTGCACAGGTAAAATATGATATGCATGGTTGGATACAATATTATGTTATGAATTTCCCATTAAAAAAAGTCTAGCATTTTATTGGACAAACAGAAATTGTATTTTAAAATCCAATTGACTGAAAATTTGACAAAATTGAGGAAGGAATTTGATGCAGCACGTGGTAGACAAAAGGGATATATGTTCTTGATGAGTTCAAGAAACCAAAAGAATATATAATTTTATTAATGATCAACTGATGAAACTCTTGATAGGAGTACAATATATATAGGGAAAATCCCAAGTCTCCTATTCCTAATAGTATTCCTACTAATTATCTTGTTAGGCAAGATAAAGATTTAATTTCCTAATAGTATTCCTACTAATTATCTTGTTAGGCAAGATAAAGATTTAATTTCCTAATTAAAGCAAACAACTAAAGAAACTAAATAAAAGATAATTAGGAAACAAATAACTAAATAATAAATAATAAATAATAATTATTTAGACGCGAAGACGGTCGTATTTCTCCAGAAATGCTAGCGCGGCCTCGTCTTCATCATCCTCCCCCGATTGGGAAGGATTCGTCCTCGAATCCGATCGGGCCTCGTCTTCCCCCGAGTTGTCGCCATCAAAAGACACCAAATGCTTGACGTTAAAAACGTCATGTGTGCGAATATGAGAAGGAAGCCGCAGGCCATAGGCATTCGGGTTGATTTTCTCAACCACCTCCACAGGACCGATCTTCCGAGCAGAGAGCTTATTATACTCAGAAGCCGAGAAACGATCCTTCGTTAGTACCGCCCAGACAAAATCAGCGACTTCGAACTCCACATGGCGGCGACGAACATCGGCCCGCCGCTTGTACGCGGCGGTGGTAGCCTCCAAACGAGCACGCGCCTAGTCATGTGTTGCCCGCAGGTCCTCTATCAGCTCGGCCGCACGGCGATCCTCCGAGCCCGGCGCCGGAAGAAGTACCAGATCCGAGGGCCCGTGGGGAACCGCCGCGTATACCACCTGAAAAGGCGCGAATCCCGTGGTCCGGCTGACCGCCGAGTTGTGAGCAAACTCCGCTTGAGGCAGGCGCTGGTCCCAAGTCCGAATATTATCCCCCACGAGGCAGCGAAGGAGATTACCCAAAGAACGATTGACCACCTCAGTCTGGCCATCCGTTTGGGGGTGATAAGCACTGCTAAAATCGAGCCTGGTGTTCGCCATACGCCACAAGCTCTTCCAGAAGTAACTCAAAAAGCGCGTATCCCGATCAGAAACAATGGCCGATGGTAGTCCATGTAGGCGATAGATCTCACGGAAAAACAACTGGGCGACATGCACAGCATCCGTCGTGCGCTTGCATGGAATAAAGTGAACCATCTTCGAGAAACGGTCCACCACGACGAATATGGAATCGAAACCACGCTGGGTACGAGGAAGACCCAGGACGAAATCCATACTGATAGAAGACCATGGTCGGGTCAGAATAGGGAGGGGCCGATATAATCCGGCGTTGCTCGCCACTCCCTTCGACACTTGGCATACACGACATCGCGCCACAAAACGAGTCATATCATGCCTCAAGCTCGGCCAAAAGTAGGACCGACCCACGAGCTCGACGGAGCGGTCGCGGCCTACGTGGCCCGCGCCATGCAGATCGGCGATTAGACGCAGCCGAAGACTCACGTCTGGAATGCACAAACGCGAACCCTTGAACAAAAAGCCATCTACCAGAGAATAATCATCGAAGGGTCCACGGGCAAGAGACATGAAAATGGGGCCAAAGAATGGGTCATCCGCATAAGCGTCCCGAAGAACATCAAAACCGACGACGGAGACCCGCATATCCGTGAGAAGCATCGTGCGCCTGCTCAAGGCATCTGCCACCCGATTCGACGCCCCCGATCGATGGCGAAGCACAAACGTGAACTGCTGTAGAAAAGCCGTCCACGAAGCATGACGTGACGATATGTGATCCTCAGAAGCCAAGTGGCGCAACGCCTCATGATCTGAAAAAGAACGAACTCTCGGTGAAACAGATAGTGTCGCCAATGACGAACGGCACGCACGACTGCATAGAACTCCACATCATACGTGTTGTACCGAGTGTGCAGCCCTGTGAGCTTCTCGCTGAAAAACGAAACCGGGCGACCATCCTGGTTAAGGACGGCGCCGATCCCAACCTTCGACGCATCACACGAAAGCTCGAAGGGGCGGTCAAAGTCGGGCAATGCAAGAACCGGGGCTGACGTTAACCGCGCCTTGATAAGCTCAAAAGCCTCCTCAGCACGAGGCGTCCAAGAAAACACCTTCCCCGACATGCAATCAGTAATAGGGGCCATAATCGAGCTGAAATGATGAATAAAGCGTCTATAGAATGAGGCAAACCCGTGAAAGCTCCGTGCCTCAGTAAAAGACGTAGGCGAAGGCCAATCGCGAATAGCCGCCACCTTCGACTCGTCCACCCAAATGCCATCAGCAGAGATAAGGAATCCCAAGAAAATGACTGAGCTCACCAGAAACACACACTTCTTCGGGGCGGCATAGAAAGACTCCGCCCGAAGGATCCCCAAAACAGCCCGGACATGCCCCAAGTGCTCCTCAAGCGTCCGACTATAGATGAGAATGTCGTCGAAATAAACAACGACACACGTGCCAATCAAATCCCGGAGCGCCTGGTTCATGACGCGCATGAAAGTACTAGGGGCGTTATATAAACCAAAAGGCATGACGAGTCACTCAAAAAGACCCTCACGAATCTTGAAGGCTGTCTTCCACTCATCCCCCGGCTTAATACGAATCTGGTGATTCATTCTCTGAAGGTCCAACTTGGTGAAGATAGTGGCACCATGAAGTTGGTCGAGCAAGTCGTCTAAACGAGGGATCAGGAAGCGATAGCGCACTGTAATCCGATTAATCGCTCTGCTGTCGACACACATACGCCACGCCCCATCCTTCTTCGCAATGAGAAGGGCAGGGACCGCACACGGACTCAAGCTCCGACGTACGACCCCGCGCTGCAAAAGCTCCTCCACCTGACGGCACAACTCCTCATGCTCAGCGGGACTCATACGATAATGAGGGCGATTGGGCAAGGAAGCCCCGGGCACAAGGTCTATATGGTGCTGGATATCCCGCAGAGGCAGCAACCCCGTGGGAAGCTCATCCGGAAAGACATCGGAAAACTCACCGAGTAGGTGCACAATAGCCGCCGGTGGCTCCCGGTCACGCGCAGAGTCGATGCCCAAGAGGACCAAGACGGTAGGGGCGCCGGTCATCTCCGCCGCGAACGCGGCCCGGGACAAAAACAAAACCGGTGAAGCCGGTGGTGGCTCGGACGGCGACGCCACAGGCAAGGGACGGGCGGGACCTGGATGTAACACAATTCGAACACCTCCAAACAGAAAGCTATACGTATTGAGGCGCCCGTCAAAAGTGACGCCCCGATCAAATTGCCATGGGCGACCCAACAACAAGTGGCAAGCATCCATCGGGACGACATCACACCAAGCCTCATCGCGATAACGCGGGCCAATCGAGAAATGCACCAACACCCGCTTATCCACAGTGACTGCACTCCCTTTCTGAATCCACGCAAGTGAATATGGCTGAGGGTGAGCCACAACCGGGAGGCGTAGCTTATCAACCGCCGTCTGCATAATCACATTCTCGCATGCACCCGAGTCGATGATAAAAGTGCACACGCGATCTCCCACCGTGCATGTGGACTCAAAAATACGATGGCATTCCAAAGGCTCCGAGACCGTATCCCGAGGCGCCAAACAAGCACGCCGCAGGACAAGAGCTCGTCCCACATCACCCGTATAATGCTCCTCCACAATCTCCAGCTCCTCGTCATAAACCGGAAGCCCATCGTACAACCCGCCCGACTCACCATAATCCTCTTCGGCAAACATGGCCCGCGAAGTGGACCCGCGCGGACACACACTCCGAATATGGCCCTGTTCACCACACCCGAACACCGCGGCCCCGCCCCGACGCGAGGACCACCCGACGCCGCTCCTGTTGAAGACGGACCCACCGTCCGCGGCGCACCCGTAGCCGACGCTGGCGGCCCGGAGGACGGCCCAGGCCCGACACTCCGACCCGTAGCCGGCGCCCCACGTCCAGGCGTCGTGAACCCCAAGGACCGCCTAGACTGTTGCTGCTCGATCATAAGGGCCCGTTGGTGTGCGTCGGAAAGAGAAACCGGGACGAATAAATTCAGCGTGTCCTGGATTGACAAACGCAAACCCCCCCACATAACGAGAAATAATCTGATCTTGGGTTTCACGAATATCAACCCGAATGAGCAAACGATAAAACTCCCCCGTATAGTCATCAACCGAACGTGGGCCTTGCCGTAAATTCTGGAGTTTCTGAAAGATAGTACGATGAAAATTAAACGGCAAAAACTCACGTTCAAGGTGCTTACGAAATTTCGCCCAGGAGGTGATTTTAGGCTTGCCCATGCGATGCCGCGCCGTCTTTAATTGATCGTACCAATTCGCAGCCTGGTCCCGCAGTCGTGTGGCAATAAAGGCAACTCGGCGAGTGTCTGGGACATTCTTAAAGTCGAGAATAGACTCGACAGCAGCGATCCAGTCAAGGAACTCGAAGGCGTCGAGACCGCCCGTGAATTCAGAAACCTCGACACGAAAAGAGGCCTCCCAGCGGCTCTCATCGCCGCCGCGCCGCGCGGTCCGGTCGTCGTCCTCCTCGTTGAAGATCCCCTCCTCCATGTTGTACTCGCCATCGCTCTCCTCGTACCGGGCCCGACGGTAACCGAAACGGTTCTCCGCCGTCGGGGTGTCGCTGTCTAGGCCGTGCGACGACCGTGGAGACCGCGAGCGCGGCGCGCCCCCCGGTCCCCTTTCGCCACGGCCGCCCCCTCTCCTGCTGCGACCACCCCGGCCTGTGGTGGTTCGGTTCGCCTGATCCCGTGCAAGCAGAGTCTGCATAGCCTGCCTTATTTCCTCGACCCCCTCGGACAGATCCGCAACACGGCGATTCATCCCCTCCATCTGGAACCCAAGATCATCCGTACGGCGATCCAGATCGTCGAGGTGATGGTCACGGCGTTCGTTGTCGTTCCTGTTTGGCGGCATCGTAGGATCGTTCCGACAGCTGATACCAACTGATGCAGCACGTGGTAGACAAAAGGGATTTATGTTCTTGATGAGTTCAAGAAACCAGAAGAATATATAATTTTATTAATGATCAACTGACGAAACTCTTGATAGGAGTACAATATATATAGGGAAAATCCCAAGTCTCCTATTCCTAATAGTATTCCTACTAATTATCTTGTTAGGCAAGATAAAGATTTAATTTCCTAATAGTATTCCTACTAATTATCTTGTTAGGCAAGATAAAGATTTAATTTCCTGATTAAAGCAAACAACTAAGAAACTAAATAAAAGATAATTAGGAAACAAATAACTAAATAATAAATAATAAATAATAATTATTTAGACGCGAAGACGGTCGTATTTCTCCAGAAATGCTAGCGCGGCCTCGTCTTCATCAGAATTTATGCTTGTTTTATTTTGAATTAATGATATACCATATTGACGGATATATATCCACCTACATTAGATTATTAAATAACACGTTTGAAAGTCAAGTCATATTGTGATAAACACAAACTAGTGCGTACCCCGTGCGATGCACGAGAAAATATTATTAAATAATAATTATAAATTAAAGAGGAGAGTAAACAATATTAACTAATAATTACAAAGTAAAAATGAGGTGTAACATATATATGTAAGAAAAATATATATGTAAGAAGTATCTAAAATATTCTATGTTAAACATAATTCTCATTCAACATAAAATAGTATAAATAACGAAAAAAGTCAAGCTTTGTGGATTAAATACACTAACACAACCCACATGCACGAAATTTGGATGATCTAAATCGGTCAAATGATTAAAGTCTTGAACAATCAATTTCACCTATAAAAGGCAAAATTTTCTGACTTTTTAGGGTTTTCATATAATCCACCTGCACATTTATTTGTTTTACCTCAACTCTATTTCGTTCTATTTCGTTCGATTATGAAGAATGATTCACAAATTAACCTTGTGAATAAAATGTTTTTGTTTTCAATTTACGATACATATTTTCAGAAATCACGTAAAAATCGGTTGATTTATGCTTTTTTTTTTCGAATTTCACTTGTTTTTTCAAATACCGGACAAATTCTTGGATTTGTAATTTGTCTTTTGTTTAGATTTAAAAATTAATGCAAATCAAAATTTATCTCATAAATTTAAAATGCACGTGTACAAAGTTTTTCCAATTTTGACTGCAAATTTTATTTCATAAAATGTTTATCTTATCATTTTGTTAAAAAATTGATTCACAATGCATGTCTCTTATTCAACAAAATTTGATATTTATCTTAAATACATATTAATAATGGTTCACGGTAAAAAAAAAAAAAAAAAATTGATCACGATTGTATCTTGTCACTTAAAAATATATTTTGACAATACATGCATAGATTTATTAAATTTTGTTACTAAATGCAGCGGCAGAGTTACCAAATGCAAGCCAATGCCGTGTAAGATAAAAAAAATTGGATTGAATTATTGAAACTGAGATTTTTATAAGATGAAAAAAAATAGTATTGTATAACATGAAAATTGAGATTTTCTAAATTAGGAATATCAATTGTTTTTAATTGGAGAATATTATAATACACTAATTTACACTTCAACTTATACTAAAGTGTCTGAAAATTTACATAATACTTCATTTAAGGAATGATTAGATGCTTGACGATTTTGAGAATTGAATTGTTGGTTTTTTAGGACTTAGAAATTTAATGGTTGATTTTGAAATTTAATTTTTAAAAAACCCACAAAATCAGACAATGTTAAATGATGCCCGGTTAAAAAAAAAATTAAATTTGATTGTAACTTTTTAAAAAGGAATGTAATTAATATTTTTCCAATTTTTTTTGTTACTTTCAGTAAATAATTATTCTTTTTGTATATAATTATATATATAGTTGTTTCATTTATAACTTTTAGATGAATTTAATAATCAACAAAAATGAAAAAAAAAAAAAAAAAAAA
>CACSLK010034002.1:2423899-2451499 GCA_902706635.1 Striga hermonthica | reverse complement strand
AAAAAAAAAAAACAAAAACAAAAACAAAAAAAATACAAATAAAAAAAAAACTACAAATCCGTCTGCCACTCTCACACTTCCAAATAAAAAATGTAACAAATTCCTTAATTTATGGGGTTTCTTAAAAAAAAATGAAAAAATAAAAAAATTACTAAAAATGGTAAGTAATTAATGCTAATTAAAATTTGACCAAGGTTGACCTGTCATTTTTTAAAAATGATAAATCTTTATATATATATATATATAGATTTTATATTATTTTTTCTTTTGCTAATAATTACGATTCACGTCTTTGTAGATAATTGGCTTTTTGTAGGGTGTAAAAGACATATAAATTCTATAGAGCTATCGAATGATTTTTTTTATGGAGTCATCCGTAACTTTTATGTACAGACATATGTCCAATGTGCATTTATTGCATAACACTTGTCAATACATCAGTTAATAACAATGAATGACTTCATAAGTCGAATAATTTGATGACTCCACATTAAAACCTATAAAAGACTTGGTTGGTGATGAGCTTTGGCCTGTTTTTCATGTCTCTCACTCTAAGTTTCTTAAACACTTTAAATCGTGTCAATTGTTGTAAATATTAAGTTGTGGACATTACCTAGATATAGGATTTGTAGGCATGAGCCAGGAGCCCATTAGGTATTTACTCATGTACATTATATTCCCTTATATATAGAGCTCAAGTGAATGAATAAGATGATGGTTTTTAACGGCGTATCTCTTCTCTCTTATTCTCTTCTTCTTCTACTGTTTCTATCTTTGTCTGTTTTACACATAGATTTTACATATTGTCAATCTATATTACAACACGTTATCAGCACGAGTACTCTAATCAACTGAGCGAACGACGGCGGCATCAAGATGAATGGGCAATCCAAGTAACAATCAAAATTGATCTATGCCCTAGAAAAGAAATTTGTCTTTTCTATCAAGGTAACATTCAAGATCTATTCAATATATATTATGATCTATTAGTTTTATCAAATTTCCGTCGAGGTATTTTCAATCCCTTTAGTGAATATATGATTAGTTGTATATTGTGCTTGAAGAGAGTCTAGGCACCTAATCTAATATTTTTATGTTTTTGTGATACCTCTTTTGCAACTGGAACTAATTAAATATATGTTTTTTCAAATATGAATAAATATTTAATGCATTAAATTAGTTTTTCATTAAGGGAAACAAACAAACTCCACGAGAGGTCATTGCATCATTTATGATTATGAAGATCAATACAGAAAATTCGATCAGTGTGCAGTCACTCGATTTTTATTTTATTAATTCTTGTTATCCTTTTTTTTGTGTAAATATATTTAGGGGAAATTAATTGAGCTTTAAGGTGGTGTATATGAGATAATTGAATGTGCTTGCTTTGGTTAATGATCAATAATATCATTCAGGGATGTAATTATTGGTTTTATTTTTATTAATAGTGTTGCTTTTAAGAATCTCTCTGCACATCACACGAAATAAATTGGTGGCGATTGTATATCGAATTTTTCATCTTGTTTGGCAGTAGTTTTGCTTGTTAAGCATTATTCTAGAAAAAACTGGTTTTATTATTTTTTTTTTTGAGTAATATTTTTCTTCAATTAAATGTCTTATTTCAAACATACCCTTAGTTTGCAATTATTGCGAGCATTTTGTTAATTAGCATAATTGAGCAATGAAATTTTAATTAGGATAAAGAATTATTTGAAGTTTTGTGCTGGGCAAGATTTCACCATTTACGTGTGTCCATTCATATAATTATGAACCATGTGTTGCGTTATATTTTGGGATTTTTGTTTGATCACAAAGTTCTGTGCAACCATATATGCAAAAAAAAAAAAAAAAGATGGTGGAAATATTGGATATATTTTATTGATGTTACATAGCTCAATTTATGATTATCTTTATAATATGGTTGGATGACAAGATAGAATTGTGTAATTATGTAAATGATGGAGTACTAAAAAAATTATCTATCCAAATGTTTAAGATTCAATTTAATACTAGTAGTCTCAGAAGGATACTACTATTAAATATTGATGGATAGAACAATTAGAACAATGTACCGGTTGTCTGTAAGATGACAATCAATATTTTATTTATCGATAGCTTATAAGTTGACAATGAAATTCTTGTACACTCCCTGAAGGATCTTTTACAAGTTAACGATAATGTTTTTTTATATACTCCCTGATGGATCAACATCGATGTACGTATCTCCCATAAATTCAAAATAAAGTTTTGGTATACTCCATGCAGGATCAACACCAATACAAGTATCAAAATAAAATAATGACTACACTGTGAGTAAGTCTTGATGACTAATTTTGAATTAAGATGATATTGAATATTTTATGATCTGTTATGAACAGTTTGTATTCCTGAAGTAATACATGAGAATAATGAAATCCAACCAAATCAATATTCATGGACACAATATATTACAAATAGTGATATAACAGTAGTTTATTGAGATTGTATTAATGCCAGAAGCACATATATAAAAGTCTAATTGTCATATAAGATATCTGATAGAAGATTGTCTCTCTTCTATATGACTATATGTTTCATTGGTTTAATTGTTTTATATGAGCATCTCTTGTTTGATATGCATCATATCATTCTTCACATTACTTGTTAAGATTTGATAGTGATAACACACGTATGATATGTGTAGTAGACATTATCCTATGGGTAAGAATTATTTACAATGATGAACAAAAAACAAAAATATTATATATCTTACGAAATGAAATCTCTTATACTTCAATTGTCATACTCCTGAAGAGTTATAAAATAAAAATATCCACATATATTATTAATTTGTACATGCATCTGATTACTCATGAAGCATATGTGGATTAATTTTAACATGTGAATAGTGTGTGTTGTTTGGAATATATATGGTGAAGCTATCAAAATATGCACTTACGACATGAATTTAGTTTGAAAATAATAGTTGCATATTTTGTTCCGCTGTTTTATGTATTGAGTATTGACGTGATCCAAAGTTATTGAGCCTAAATCAATTTAAATATCTTCAACTTTAGTCTAATTGACTAATGAACGATATGCAATTTGTATAGTCATAAATTGCACAGCAAATATCCTCTTGAATTTTATACTTATAGATATGAGTTTCCCTGAAGGATTATATAATTAAAAGTATCACTAGTGAATTTAAATATCGACCTAGATTTAGTTATCCTTGAAGGATTGGTCCTGTTGACCAGTCCCATAATTGCATAAGAATTATCTAGCGAGGATCTTTGACAAATTGATCTAGTAAGTAATCTCGTTGATTTTTGGATAAAATCATGATCTTTTGATTTTACATCAGCTCTACATATTCAATATACTTTTAATGAAGTTATGTAACCAGAATGTTACATAGATTGAATCTATACAAAAGTATTATGAAATTATTTATGTTTGCTTGTATATTTGATAAGATGCATACCACAGACTTATATTGTTGATAGCTATAATGTTAATTTATATGTGGTGCCTGAAGCATATAATATAGTTTATAGCTACAATAAAAGGCTCACAAGCAAAGTATAGTTGTAGTGCCTGAAGCATATAGTGTTCACTTAGAAATGATTATTATACTTCGATGCCCAACTTACATATTTGATAAATAGCATGAGTAGTTGGATCATATTGGACAATTATTTATGATAATTTCCCCCCAAAATGCGTGGAGAATCAAGCATTTCCCATCTGCAATTTATTTTTATATTTTTTTATCACCACCAATTCGTACCTTTATGGGCCTCTATTACAAACTAGGTATGCTATTTTTTTTATACTCCGTTGAATCTTTAATACCTAGAGGCCCTTATGGGGATCAGTTTATTATTTGGTACGTGTTTTGCATAATACATGAAGATGATTTCATGGCATTAGGGGGAGATATGAGCATAAGTTTATTAATGCCATGAAATATGCGAAATATAAATTAGTTGAAACCACGCAATAAATATTGAACTTGAAGTTCATATTATATTTCTGCCAAGTGAAATCTATAATAATGGAGTGGCCGATTTATAAATATATCGATGTACCACAAAGTAAGCAAATTTCCTAGGGAATGATTGACTCCTTAGTGCTAGAAGCATAAGGAGATATAATAAATATATGATGTATGAAAGTCCGCGGAAAATGTATATTAAAGAATTAACACTCCTTTATGAGAAACTCCTGAAGAGTTGATCCAGTACATCTTGCACGTGTATCAAACCATTATAGTACTGGAAATGCGGAACGGCCAAAATTAGGTATTATGGGAAATGATTATAAATATGGCTAATAAATAAGAAGTTGCATATATGGTTGAGAGAAAAATATAAGTTGAATATCATAGTTGTCGACAACATACTTGCCTATGTGATTTCTTTACTATCTCATATAATGATCCGGATCAGAATAATGAAAGTGCTAGAAGCACTTAGGCTAATTGAGATAGAAATAAAAATTGAGGCAGAGCTTTCACTCGCTACACGATATATCCCAGGAAGATAGCATATCCCAGAAGGATAATGAATATTTATATGAAACATGTGATGTGGTGGTGTGATGTAAATATAGCGAGATTATGCTCATGGGTTTATGCAGAGACCCAAATGTTTATTTAGATAAGTTCTCTCATTACAATGATTCCGCAAGTTAATATTTATGGCAGCATTATTACAATGACTATTGAGTCATATGTGAAAGTCCTGGATGGACTCGAGTACCCGAGATGAAAGATAATTAAATGATAAATAGTTTCATTATTTAAAGTTGTTGGTGAGATGTGGTACAACCAACTAAATTCTTCCTGAAGAAGTAAAATAAGAAATTCAAGGTAGAACCTTGTGTATAATGATAATATACAAAATGATCATCTCGACCAAATAGATTATGTGGTGAACACTATGTAAAATATTAAATAAGTTAGCTCATGCTTATAGACGGAGTAAGGATGAAACTTTTGGTTAAATACCAAAGAGTATTATCTCGACTTGTAGATCGAGCATCTCCTAGAAGGAATATTTTTGACCCAACCAATTTACTTGAATCTCTTTTAGAGATGTAAAACTGTAACACCAATTAGTGTCAAATATTTGGCATTTGACAAAGATCCAAAGAAACAAATGAGGATATTATAGGACCTGGAGTTCAAATGGACTTGAAGTCCACAAACGACATGAAGTTTATTTATCAAGCGCAATTGTGCTGAACTTTTATCTCACAAACTGCATCAGGCCTGATACTGCATTTGTGATGAATTTGCTAGCAAGATTTACTGAATCTCTCCTTAGAGAGATATCGTGATAAATATTGAGAATATCCCATTATTCTTCATGTATGTTGAGTTATCTTTGGACTTGATATATGATATTGGTGGATAATGACATCAATTGTATAATTGATCCCCGAAGTATGGGTCCTCAATTGGTTATATACCTCTCAAATGGTATTAACACTTTACCATTGGTTATTGAAATTTCTTCATATTTATCCTGAAGATAACTTAGTTTGTGTTACACAAATAAATTATATAAATACATTCGATGATATTTTTGAATCTATATCAACTCCCGAAGAGCAACAAATGACGATTTTGTGTTAGAAACTTTACATTGAGGGGGAGCAACATATAATTAGGAATGAAACTAAACAGGTTTTCCCTTCAGGGGGAGCGATAAATAAATCTCGAAGATCGAACCCGGAAGGTTAATTATAATCCTGAAGATTAGGCCCTGTTGGCCGGTGTTGTACTCTTTTTCCCTTGACTAAGTTTTTTCCCATTGGGTTTTACTTAGTAAAGTTTTTAACGAGGCAACAAGTGTAACACATAAATTTGCATGTGTCATGTACTCTTTTCCTCGACTATTTTTTTCCACTGGGTTTTGTAGCGTGGTTTTTAACGAGGCATGGACATGATGCGGTAATGTCCAAGGGGGAGTGTTGTAAATATTAAGTTGTGGACATTACCTAGATATAGGATTTGTAGGCATGGGCCAAGAGCCCATTAGGTATTTACTCATGTACATTATATTTCCTTATATATAGGGCTCAAGTGAATGAATAAGATGATGGTTTTTAACGGCGTATCTCTTCTATCTTATTCTCTTCTTCTTCTACTGTTTCTATCTTTGTCTGTTTTACACATAGATTTTACATATTGTCAATCTATATTACAACATCAATAATATTAAAGTAAGAAAATTGAGAAGATAAAAGTATAATATAAATACACCCCATAAAACCAGTATTATGATTTGTATGTTTTCGTTCAAAGTTATGTATATCTAGTACTAGTGCAACGCTCGTGTATTACACGAGTGTTTGCTATTTTTTTTTTTTGTAAAATTTAAAATTAATGAAAAAAATAGCTGAAAATTTAAATACTTATTACAAAAAATATATATTATTATATATTTTAGTATGACATTTGTTACTTGTGCGACTTAACAGTATTATATTATAATAATTTGTCTAACTTATAACATATAAATACATTAAACATAAATATATTAATTGAGAAATAATTTTATTTTTCTAATTAATTTTATGAAATATTTTTTTATTATTATAAATATAATTTATTTATTTTATATATACAATATACATGTCAAATCGAAGCTCAAAACATGGTTAATTTGATATATTATATATGTAGATCGATAATAAATACAAAAGTTATCAACTTTTAAAATACATTTACAATTCAATAGTTATAATAGAAATTGATATTAAAATGCTATAAATACATCTAAAATGATCATAAATAAAACATATTTAAAGGATTCCGAACCTTTTTTTGGATCGAAATTAAATTAAAATCTATCCAAGCCAAATAATAAATCATGAAATTTTGACATCTTGGATCCTGAAGCATGCGGGCCTGTCAATTAAACTCAACACATTTGGGAATTATATGTAGGCGGATTACAATTTAAAAATAATCTTAACTTAAAAAATAATATGTAACTATGTTGAAAAAAGAAACTACTTTTCAGAATCGGAGATATAAATACATAACTATGGTCACAACAATTATATACATTTTATGTAAAAAGAAAAAAACTTTTTTCATTTTTTTTTTTTAAATTCCAAATAAATAAATATAAAATAAAAACAATAAACTAATATTTGTATTTCTTGCATTTTTACCTTTTTCACTACTTTTATCATCACAATTCACAATGTTGGTGAAGTATTCTGGCATGTTTTTCATGTCCCTCCAATTTCTCATTACTAATGGTGTCGAATTTGAAAAAATAATTAAAAACAATTATAATAAAACTACCGGCAAGCTATTTATATATTTGTTTCAAATGATCTTTAAGCATGGCTATATATATCTAGTAATTGATATTATAAGTTGGAATAACCATCTAAGATGAATTTCGATTTTGCATTCAGATTGTATATATATATTAACATATACTTTTAAATTAATAGCTAATTTTATCTGTCATTGCTAATTGGAAAATAATAAAATGGCTAAATAAATTTAACATATTGGATGAGTTAGAAAAATTATGTAAACATAAAAGATCATAGCTCTTATAGGTGCAAGTGTCTTCTTAAATAAAATAAAAAATAATATAAAATTTGAACATATGAAGACTTGCATATATATAATAAAATAAAGATTGAAATAAAAAAAAGCAAAAGTATAATATTATCTGATGATACTAAATCACATAAAGAAAGACCTCTATACGGTTTTGCTATAAAGTCAACAATTGACATTATAGTAGAATCAACTTTTTATATACAATAAGTAATATCATACTATATTATTTGATCACTTAAATAACAAATATATAATTTTATTTATATAATATAGTTTACTTGCTGTATATAGAAGGTTGAATCTATTATAAAGTCAACTGTTGGCTTCGTAGCAAATCGGACCTCTATGTTGTGTTGAAAGTGTTTTTTTTTTATTTTATTTTATTTTATTTTTTTTTTGTGTGTGTGGAAAAACAAAGAAGTTAAGTCAGAATTCCAAAATTGCACTACAATTAATAATTGAATCAGAATACCAAAAGTACACCACAATTAGATTACGGTACACTCACTTTTTCATTATTTAAATACTAAATAAAGCTTCTTTTCAAAAAAATTGTAATGAACTATGCAATTATAAATTAAATATTCCATATATGAATATAAAATTTCCCAATCCTAAATATTATACCCCATATATAATATTATACCATATTTTTCCAAAAAATGACTATATTTATCTTTTACAAATTTGACACCACTATTTACTAATATTACCACTAAAAAAAATTATATTCTGTCTTCAAAGTGATATTTTATTTTTTATTTTTTCAAATAAGGGGAATAATTGAATAAAAATACCAAAAGAGCACCAGAATTAGATATTGGTAATTTGGTAATTTCTTTTTTTTATATTTTTTATAAAAACCTTATTTTCAAAATTATAGATCCAATACAAAAAATATTGTCACAACAATTAGATATCATAAATTTCTTTTCCCTTATGTAAAAAGAAAAAAAAAATCTTTTCAATATTATAAATCAATATAAAATGCTCATAAAATAACATTTATTATTATTATTATTATTATTATTATATTTTTTAATTTTATCATCACAATTTACAGCTTTATAGGTAATAATGAACTTTTTCTTTGAAGTGGGAAGGACAAATATTGGTGAGGGATTTTTGGCCTTTTTTTCAAAGCCGTTATGAATTCGAGAATAGAATAAAATATAAAATAAAATAAAATAAATAAAAATTTATAGAAATAAAAACCCTCTTTTTTTTCCCTCGCTCTCAACACACTAACCTTCACTGTGATTAAAACCTCAATTTAGCTCTCTCTGCCTCCAAATCTTCACCATTTTATTTATCGATGTTTTGATTTTATCTGAACACTCGCCGCAAGTTCGATCAATTCACCGGAAAAAAAATATTCTCTCGTTTACATGGCGGAAGGAGGCAAAGGTGGCGAGCCCGGGCCCGAAGAGGGCCCGGTGTCAAAGCCCGCCTCGTCATTCGAGGCGGCCGGAGGCCGGCTGAGGTTCACGATAGAGCTCAATCCGGAAGAAACGACCATCGTTTCGTGGAAGAAGCTTGTCAGGGAGGCCAATTTGAGCATGTCTGGTGGGCCCGGCCCGTCGGTGTCAGGGCCCGGAATCCAACCTCAGCCCGTGTCTCAGCCTCCGCCTCCGCCTCCATCTCTACCGGCGGGGGCTGCTTCTTTCGAGCCACCCGCCGTGAAAGAACAGAGGGATCCTCAAGGGCAGGCCGGGTCGACCCGTTTGAATTCGGTGATTGAGAGGATTGAGAGAATGTATGCGGTAAGTTGTGTTGTGTTTGGTGAATTGTTTACTGACATGGATGTGGATTAGCTTCCCCACAACAAAAAAAAAGGAGATTTTTTTACCTGACACTTTGTGTAATCAATGGCAAACATCTCATGCATGTATACAGTTGCACTTGAATATTTTAATTTTATATGGTCTAAAGAAAACATCTATGAATTGTGTGTATATCTGGACTTGAATTTCTTAATGAACTATGGTAATCTTTGTTTTAAAGATTCTTTCAATGGTAGCAGTGTTCACTTGTGTTTGTAGTCCTAGTTCTACAGTCTTCATGGTAATTGAGTTAACATCTTTTACTTTATGGGACTACAAGCAGAGCAAGCTCCATTATAGTTCATTTGTAATTTTTTCCTTTACATAATCAATTGCTAGAGATTTAGCAGCTCCGAGGGTTCATCCTAAGCTCTTGGCACATATAATGCAGTGTGATTATAATCTAATGGTTACTAGGTTTGATGATGGTAACGATGGTTAAAACCGCCTTGATGATTCGTTCTTCTTTAACTGTGGCTAAATTTTCTTTATGAGACTATGTCATGTTTGTGTCATGCAACTTGCAGGGAAGTGGGAGCAGTGATGACGAAGATGTTAGGCTAGACAATGTGCCGGATGATGATGAATATGATACTGATGATTCCTTCATTGATGATGCTGAATTGGTGGGTACTGCATTTTCGTATTAATCTGCCTTGTTGATGCTTGACATTTCATCTTTCTTAATTGGTGAGCTTATCTTCTGTACAGGACAACTATTTCCAAGTTGATAATTCGGAAGTTAAGCATCATGGATTTTTCGTGAACCGTGGGAAGTTGGAGCATGTGTAAGTCCGTACATGGCACAAGTGTTCTTTTGCTTTACTGTTGTCTTACAGAGATGTACCTAAATTTATGAAATGTGTTTGTTTCCTTGAATCTTTGGGTGCCTCTTGGTATTAATCAGGAAGAGACCAACCCAAGATTTCTCTTTTGTGCTTTGTAGACTTCCAAATGGGGAAGAAGCATTTTATATTTCAAAATACTTATTTAGTAATGTTAATAAAGATAATCTAATCAGTGCTTGGAACATATAGTTTGTGTCCATTGCCATTGTATTCCCTTCCCAGAGATGCATATTTCGTCTCACCTTCTGATGCATATCTGACAGGATTCAATTGATTAATATTTGAAGGTGTTAGGGTCTCACTAATGGAGTGTTTTTCAATCAATAGTGACACAAAGTTGAGGATGTTTTTATCATTAAATTATGGCTGGTGGTGCAATGATGTGATCACTGCTGCACTGCATGTGTTCTTAACTGTTTGAGTAGTGTTATCTTTATAAAAAATCTAAAATCATTGAAAACATTTCTTAAATTGGAAAATATTTGTGCACATATGTGATTCTTTTTGGCACGTATGTTAGTTATGTTTTGAGTTATTTGGTTGGAATTGTGTTGTGACTATTCCTACGACTTGATTGATTTCATCTTTTGGAAAACCTTCTGTTTCAGGATGAGTTGTCTTGAATTCTTAATTAGTATCGCCATCATCGATTGACACAGTTGAAGATACTCACCATTATGCTACATTAAATTTTTCCTGCAGTGAACCTAATTCCTCTAACCAGCAGCCAAAAAAGAGGAGACACAAAGATTTGGTAAAAGGGCAGAATGAGAGTGATGATGGACGTAACCAAAATAAAACTGCGAAAAGGGGAAATAAAGGTAAAAAAACATCATCAATGATCCATACAAGCTCGACCAACGTGCGTGGTGAGGATATACAATTTCAGGCTGCACCTTCAGATGCTGCTGAAATTTCAATAAAGAAAAAAGCTTCAGATTCCCATGCTACAGAACGTTCTTCATTATTGTTGGACGGTGGTGCTATCAGGCAGAGTATGGATATTGATGGGCAAAGGCTTGAAATCCTCTCATCAAAGAAACATAGTAGCAAACTGAAAGAGAGGGAACCTCATGATGCTGCAACATATAGGTCAAATGATAAGAGCTCCTATGCAAGCAAAACCCAATCTGGGAAACAACCAATTAATGTCGATTATCTAGACCGGCCATTTCAACAAAAAGAAAAAGGTGGACCTGCAGAAAACCTTAACATCCTTTCAAACAGGGAATCCATGCCAACTATGGTGAGAATTAGCTTGTTGTACCCTGGTTCCTTTACTTTTGAAGTGATATTACATAATGTAGACTCCTCGTATAAGGATCTAGGTCGACATCTTGGCTTGATAAGTGTAATGGTAACTCAATTTTTAATATTTAACATTCTTGAACGACTAAAGTTGATGGGATTGGGAATACCTCACTATAACTTTATTGGTCGACATCCGGTTACTTTATAACTTTATAAAACATGTAAAATTGATCAGATTGATGGAACGTCTCACTATTTGAGGACTAGTTTGTTCTTTGTGGAATCTTTAATATTATTGGGACTTGAACACTTCAAAATGGAGAGGGCCAAACTAATATGATATTACTAAGGCTTAGTGAATAGTTATAGCGTTCACATGAGGTGGGTGATCAGCATGTTTTTTCATTCATGGCTAATTCCTTATACATGCTTGCTGTTATATATTTGTCTCCTTCTCCCGAACATTTGTCTCTCTATATTTCTAGTTCTGTAAATATGCATGTGGTGCTTCCTTTTTGCCTATCAATTTAACTGAATTGTCCCTAATCAAGTCTCTTAGAATTTTGTGCAGAAGGCTGCTCTAATGCCTAGAAATGATGGATCTACTGTTCAGACAAAGACTGCAAATCTCGAGAAGGCTATTAGGGAGCTAGAGAAGATAGTTGCAGAATGTATCTTCTTTCTCCTAACATTGTATTTCTTCATTACCGTTCTGTAATTATGCCTCATTTATATATTTTTGCTCCTGCGCATTGGAAAACTACAGCCAGACCACCTACTGAAGTCCAGGGTGATGATAATACTTCTCAGGCAGTCAAAAAGAGAGTGCCGCGTGAAATAAGGGATAAGCTGGCGGAAGTTGCTAGTTTTGCGGTAGTTTGGAGTGATTAATAATCTTAGTAGTTCGCGTTTTTGTGGCATCTTATTAATTGCTTTATGGCCCAATGAATTGGTGTTTGACTTTTCTTCTCTGTGAAGCTTATCTCTTGTACTTTTGAGTGTCTGCAGCAGGACAGCAATGGAGAAATACCAGTGGATTTGATCAATCGTCTGATGAGCATTGTTGGCCACTTGATGCAACGTAGAACCCTGAAGGTATCTTCCTCTCCCACTAAAAATTTACATAATAATGGTTATTGGTTTTGTTGTTTCAAATTCCACTAGATCCCTTTTTCAGCGTTTTGATTTATTAGTTTTCTACTGGAGATTATGGTAGATTGGTTTCAGTGCAGTTTGGCTTAAATAGAAGCTGGGCTAGAAGAGAGGTTTGTTGTTCATGTGTTTTGATCCACTTATAAGCTTGTCATTGACTGTTTTAAGTGATAGCCTCTGTGTTTGCATGATGCGATTTAATGTTTTACTTGATGGCCTCTGTCATTCTGGATCGCTTTCTGGTACCTATCTTTACATGTTTCGAGAAAATGTAGTGTTTTTACTCACAAAGAATAAAATGAATGCCTTATTGAGTTCATCACCTAGTATCAATGGCGGAAGCAAATAGGAGCCGGCAGGGGCACGTGCCCCTATACAATTAAAAAAAAGTACTCATATTATGTAGAAGTTTAAAAAAAAAATAGTATTTTTTCTATACAAATTTGTGCCTATGTTATTTATTAGAAATATTGATTTTAGTAGTCCATTTATTTTTCTCTAAATTCCAAAAATTGTAACAAAGTTTTATTTAAAAAAAAATAACTATTCCATGTAGAAAAAAAATCTAAAAAATCTTCCTTTCACGATCATGTCTTGAAAAAACCTAAATATTAATTATTTTTTAATCCCATCTTGAACCCGACTATGATTTCTATTTATCCGTTTTTGTACCTATCAACTTTATAATTTATATTTTAGTTCTTGTAAACCTATATTTATATTAAGGGATTAAAAGAATTGATTTGTTACCACTTTAGAGCTTTCATAATTTTGATAAAAAGTCATGATCCTAATGAAGATATCTAAACGCTTTGTTTTCAATTTTATGCATACTTTATTCATTTGTTTTCAATTTTTAGTACATTTTAAACAAGCAATCAAATTGTACTTATTGATTACTAATTAATATGACTTTTATGAATTCATTGTGAAGAACCATTGTAAACAGAAGTCCACATATAGACGTTAGAAGTTATAAGATAAAAACAATAATAATTTTGATGTTTGACAGTTTGAGAAAGATTAATTTGATAATATTGAATTTAATGTAATTATTAAATGATGAAAAATAAAGAATATATAGAGAATGATTTTAAAATAATATTACTTTATTTTTTTGGCATTTCCTATAAGTTACATTGTGATGTGACCTGTTAGACTTGGAGCTATTATCTGTGCCCAGATCCTTATCAGCTCTGTATTCTGTTTCTAACTGTTCACTACAACTTCTGATAATATAGAATATTAATTGCTGAAAAGGTTTGGTTTTATCATGCCATTTTTAATCATGCTGTGGAAGAATAAAGGAAATTTAATATCTGCTTTGATTGACATTGTTTTGTGATGACATTACAGAGCTTTTTGCCGGAGAACCGCTATATCGTGGCTAAGAGAAATCCAAATGTTAACGACATAGTTCCCGAATGAAGCTTAGCTTAGATCTAGATGCTTGTTTCAAATAATCTTATCTGATACACTGTGGTTTACCTTTCTATTGCATTTAAGTCTTGGAACATCAATACTATCATCACCATAATGATGAACTCTGTGTGTAACTCTTAAACAAACTAATGTTGCCATGAAATTCATCAAAACAAGTAGGATTATTTGTGATTTAAAGCTTATGTTTGTATATTCAAATAGGAGAGTTCCAAACTTCTAATAACCCGGATGTTCTTTTTCTCCTTCTTTGCCTACTCAACATAACGAAAGGCTTTCAATCTTTGTTTCCCTACCTAAAATTGTTTTTTTTTTTTTTGATGAGTTTCCCTTCGTGATTGTGGATCTCACGTAAAACTTGTAATAGAGTCAGTAAAGATTAATTCACATAAATCTTAACAAATCTCATTAAAGCCTTTTACTGGTCTTTGTACATTGATTATTGAGTTAGTACATATTCATTCACCTTAAATTTCCTTGTGTTTTCAATAGATTTTTCCATCTCAGTTACCTGGGTTTTGCACTTTACCTTATGGAGCACCCAATTGAATTTTCCCCTTGAATTATATCATATGCATGACATGCATCTTGAGTTGTGCACTTTTTCTAGACAATATCAAGTTGTTTTATGCTTTTGATTCACATTCTAACCTAATGCATAAAAGTTTGATGACCTTTGCCAACATGAAAAACTACCTGAATTTGACCGAAAAGTGCACAAATAAGAAGGAAACCTTGCATGTAACAACATGGCACAATATTTCGCAATTGAGGCTTTGTAGATATCCAAGTGCAAAACTTGAAGAGTATGGATGGTAATGTGTGATGAATGTAAAATTTCACTAAAGATGTGAAAATCACCATGGTTGGAACCCCTTAACATCAAGACTGGCTGAATACTTGATGAAATGAGTGGATTAACTTATTAGAATCTACACCAGCCATCTCTTATAGTAACGTTTATAACGCACGGAAGAGAGTATGCTTATATTGTTTATGGCAACAGTTCAATTATGTGCATTTATAATATATTGTTTACATAAATGCGATGGTCTCCTGTGTGGATTACCTAAAGTGAGTTATTTTTACAATCATGAATAGGATTATTACATTCTCAGTTTCTCACATCATATTCATAAAAAAATGAATAAGTGGCTAGAAACTCGTATGCTCTATTGGATGAGTACCGTAAATTTTGATACAATTTCCAAATGTAGCTACATGACAGTCAAGTTTGATTACCTCTTTGTGATGTACAATTACATTATTATCCATCCCGATATTTGTGCTAATCACAATTTATGTTTGCTCTAATCCTATTATGTCATTTATGACGCTATCTCATCTAAGTAAGTCCATGAGCATGTTTTCCTTGATTCTTTATATTCATTGGTCAAAACTTTTTATTGCATTTTCACTTCTTCTATATTCATACTTATTGTTTATAATTTTGTTATCCCTCTACTGTTATTTTCTAGGCGAAATGAGTCGACGTGTTCGCCTTTATGCAAATAAATGCAACTATTACTGATTTTGCAAGCATATTTTTCTTTTTTCTGTCAGAGAAACCTTATAATCATGGCTAATGCCGGATTATCTGCTAAACAAGAGAAGGCTGACCGAATAGAGAAGATAAAACAAGAGGTTGCTGAGATGGTTAAGCAGCGGATTCCATATATGAAATCAAAAGTATGGAGTTCTGTTTAGTTTAAGTCGATACGATGCGGTCGGTCGAAATGTTGATCTACCTTATACATAATATTGAAGATTTTTTTTCTACCCTTAAATGACTTGTTGTCTCAAAACCTCAACATTTGCCGTCGCCATCCCACCCCACCCCCCTAATAAATTGACCAAATAAGTAAAAAAATCATAAGCTCCCTTTTCCATTTTAGTGAATGATTGGGGTTATTTAGGTTTATTTAATAGCTGATTTCTTACATAATTTGCAGGCTGAGCAGCTAGCTGCAAATTCAGATGATTTTCAGGAAGCTGGTCCAGAAGTGAAAGAAGTCCTGAAACGCAAATACAGCATGGATGATGCACTGGGAAATAAGATTTGTGATTTATATGACCTTTATGTTGAGGTATTTATTACTTATTAAGTTTCCGTGGTTCATCTGGAAGCTTCTAACATCCAACTTCAGTCCTCCCCCCGGCCAGAAAAAAGGGGGAGAACAGGAAAAGGACAAAAAAGGAAAAAAGAACAAAATAAATGTTGCGGTTTTTTAGTGATGTACTAACTTGCTTACTTGCATTTTATTCCAGAGAATAGATGAGGATTCAGGTCCACCAATCAGAAGGCTGTATCAAGAGGTAGTTGGAATGTGGCTCAAGTAATTTTTCGTTCGAGTGGGTTTATTGTCGGAAATAAACTGATTTTATGTCGAAGATCTTTGAAGTAAATAAAAGATGAAGAGATGATACATTTTACAGTAATTAATGTGGTCCGGAAATTATAGATCTGCATCTATATAAATTTTACTGCACATGTTCCTTTTGACTAGTTTGTTTCTTGGCTTGAACAAGTGAAGTGGCATATGAGAATTGTCGATGTGTTTCTAGTAGTTTTACTGGATTTAGTATAATAAACTACTCGAACTAGAAAAACATTTGTGAATTCTCCACCCTATTCATCTCTCTGTCTTTCTAATGCAGCTTGTGGTAATGTGGCCTAGTGGATTTATGGATACTGATGGAATCAAACGTGCTATATACCGAGTGAAAGAAAGGAGGGGTCTGGGCATCCCGGCAAAGGTACCATTAATTCAAGTTGATTAATTTTTTCCTATGTATTTTTTGTTTGCAGAATATGACTTTGAAGGCTTTATATAATCCCCAATGGGTGAACGAATAAGGAGATCCCCAACCTTTTATATTCTGTCTTTCCTTAGTTTATTAGTTTTCGTTTGTCTTAAATTTTTCATGTTGCGTCTTAGGATCGAGAGAAAAGCAAGAGCCAGAAAGTCTTGCCTCCAAAACAAAAGGACGCCACTAATGTCTCTCAATCCTCACATACTCGCGAAAAGCCACTCTCAGATTCCCTTTCTCCTTTGACCAAGAAACCAACCTTCAGCGCTCGTAAACCAGTTGCCTTAGCACACGGCCCAAAAGCCGACAAAAGAAAGCAAGAGAAGGCAAAAGGAAGTTCCAGTGGCAATCCTCCTGTGGATGCAGTGGCATCAAATTCGATGCCGAGTAAAAAACTGAAAAAGAAGCCGAATTTGGAGGCTTTAGAGACTCAGGTTCGGCTCGAGAAGCTGGCGCTGTCAAAGGCGGACGAGAGGCCCAAACTACAGAAGCACGCGGCTCAGAGTAGTACCTCTAAGTTTGCATAAGTGAATCGTAAAACTTTTGTACATTAGTATTTTGTTTTGCTGAAGTCTTTTGTGTTTTTTATTTTCTTGTTGTGTGATTTCATTTTCTGGTGACTAAAAGCTTTTGTAAGTACTGTGATTGACTACATTACATGGGAACCTTTTTTCAATATTAGGAGTAGGTTAGTTGAGAAACTGGGGGTCTCTTGCATTTGGTATTTTTCGACGTTTGTTTGAGTTTGTGATCTCTTTTTGCAGTGCAGATGATTAAGGCCTCGGAAAGTTTTGAGACGGGCAAAGGTAAAGCCTTCATATTGCCCAAGATCGACGGGTATAATAATACCACAAATCACCATTATATATCACTGTTAGTGTGTATTTGGAGATCAGATTGGGCTATCCCCCATTATTCAAAATTACTGGATTAGAGTCTTGTACAGATTGCTTCAATTGCTGTACATCGACGAGGCATTTTTATACAGCACATTTCAAAATTCACTCGACTTTCCCAGTTGGCAGCTTCTAAATTCTTTCTGAGGTATGCTGAATTTAGGATTATGTGTTTTGATGAGTGTGCAATTTAACTGTTTGTTTTTGCCCTTGAAGTAAACACGTTGTTATATCTACTGTGAAAATTGTTTTTTCTGTTGTTATTCTGTTAGTAACCCTCGCATGATTGCTAAAGACTGCATCTTCAATATTTTGTTAATGTGGTGGCTAATAATGAACTAGATCAAAATGACTCAATTAAATTCTAGTGCTTCTTCTATTAGTGAAGTTTCTAGAAAAAGAATATATCAAACGACGCAATGCACCTTGAGTCGTTACGGAAACAACCTCCTTGTATAATTACAAGGGTAATGTCTGCGTACAACTGACCCTTCAGACCCAAGAGTATGTTGTTGTGGTGGCCATTTGGTACTTGTATTCTAAATGCTAAAGAAATCTATTATTGTTAGTTTCCTTTTCACTTAAAATTATTTTTATTATTAGATTTATATTTTATAGTATAATATAGTTTTCATTCCTTAAATAAAAAAATATTGGGTTGAAAATTCAAAATAAAATTAATATTATTTTGTGTGATATTTTAATTGATAAAGAAATCTGTTTCGTCTTTGATCTCTTTGTTTTATGACATCCTCATTATGCTTAAAATAATGATCATTGTTATTGTCATCACAATTTAGTTTTCTAGTGTCTTCCTTTTGCATCACACTTTTGAAAAATAATTCGAATTTGCTATAATTATCATTTGTAATGACCATTCTTTATTGTTGATTAGAAGCTAACCAACTGTGTTTAAATGTTCCGTTCCGTACTATTTTGATTATAGTGGTTGCAAATTCAATTATTTTTGCAAGTATAATGTTTCATAATAATTTGATATATATTTTTTCACTGGATATAAGGACATAACAACTGAATAAATGTTCGAAAATGTCTTTAAAGTCGTAATTATTTACAAAAAAAAAAAAAAAAAAACTGCTTGAAAAAGATTAAAAACAATAACATCCTTGATTAATTAAAGATACTCCTCTATCTATTTATATTGTCTAACATTGGTTGATTCATTATACATATCTATATGTATTGTTCAACATAAATTATTGTTACATCTCCTAACATTGTCATGCATGCATTATCATTTTCATGAGCGCACCAAACATCTCAACATTGATTGTCATGTTGTGCTTAACAAGTTCAAGGAAGCTTTATTGATCCTCGATATATTCCCTTTTCCTCTCAGCCAGCTGAACTTTTTACCAAAGCTCTCAATGGGCGTGAATTTGTTTGTTTTCTTTTCAACTTGAGCATATGTGTTGCCTCTCACATTCCCACTTGAAGGGTTTCTTGACGGTGATGATCACGAGCATCGTGCATGGACTGAGTGGCACATCTATGACAGTTGTCACTTTAGCTCTAAGTCATGAACCACCTGAATGTACAAAAAGCATGTACGATGCATTCATTTTTTTTGGGGCTTGAGAAAGGGTAAAATTATTTTTTTCAACTTGTAATATATGTGTTTTTGGGTTTTTGCAATATATAGTATTTTTCGTAGTAAAATGAAATATGAACTTCATAAATATTTATAATTTATACACTCGCTGACTCGCCGACATCCTGACTAGATGATTGCATGGTGAAGAAGTAGGTGAGTGTGCAAGTTCATAAACATTCATAATTTATACACTAGCCGACATGTTGACCAAAATCCAAATAAGATTGTCATTGACTAAAATACAATCGCCCACTAATTTCCTACTTATGCCTTTTAAGACCATCTTTATTAATGCCACTAGGGCGGTGGCGTGAGATAGGACAAAAAAAAAAATTAAAAATTGAATTTTGTCCCACAGAGTCATCAACCTAAGTCGGTTGGCCAACCCATTTATGAATGAACCACATACTGCCACTTGGCAGCATGTGGTGGGTTGTATTTTTTTTTTTTATGTTTTTAAATTAATAATATTGTAAATAATTTTAAATAAAAAATAAATAAAAATTATATTAAAATTCATACTTTTTTTTCTCTATAAATAGAGTATAATATTGATACACTTTCACAACCAAATACAACATCTCTTTTCTTCACACATTTCTTGTTCTATATTTTCTCTCTATTCTTCATTTGAGGTTATAGATCCAAACTATCCAAATTATTCTTTCAAACTATCCAAATTAATTTAATACAAATTAATATATCTAATTTTATTTAAAAATAAAGTGAAAAGAAAAAATATTAGGTTGGGTTGGTGTCATGGATAAAAGTAGAAATATAATTGGGTTGTGGGTTGTATAAGTGGAGGAGAGAGAAATGAGTATTTTATTAAAAGAATTGGGTTGGGTTGGGTTGGATTGAGTTATGAATAAAGATAGTCTAAGTTTCCTTGTGCCAAAATTCAAATGGGATTGTCATTGACTGAAACATGCACATACCTATGTTTGAACTTTGAAGTAGCATTCGTCATGAACCGTATAAATTGTTTGAAGAAATATTTTTAATATTATGATTTATAATACAAATAATTATTATAAGATACAATTATAGATTCACATCTTATTACTGATCGAGCTCTCATAGTTTAAAATGGCAACGCCATGAAGTGAGGTACATATCACGAAGCGCTCGCTTTAGGACGTCTCGGCACGCCTTAATGCTCGACGAGTGCTTCGACGACATTCTGTTTTATTAAAAGCGCATGGGTTTTATTAAAATAAAAAAAAATAAAAAAAATAAAACCAGTGTTTTGTGACCCGGACCGGCCCCGCGGGTTGACCCGGGACCCAGTCGACTTGGAGCCGGAACCAGTTCGGGTGGGCTATTTGGATCGGCCAACAACGGACCCGATCAAACCCGGTCAAAACCCGGTCGATCGGGCCTTGACCCGGTCTACCGGGGGCATTGACCCGGTCCCTATATTAATTTTTTTTTATATTTTTTTGTTTTTTAATTTTCCTTTTCTTTTTAAAAAATAAAACTATGTATATATATTTATATGGTAAATATATACATATTATTACCACTTTAATCTACATATTTTACATATAAAACATTTAATTTTGTTATTTTTATGTATATTTATATATCACAAAATGCTCTATATATAATTTTATAAATTTTAAAATTAATTATTCGGTTCAGCAATTGACCCGGTGGCCTGGTGGTTGAACCGGTGACCCGATGACCCGGAGACCTGCCCGCGTCGATTACCGGGCCGGGTTGAAAAACAATGACTAAAAACCGGTGGCAATTTTCGGAAGGAGGAGAGAAAAAAACCTGTCGGGCTCTTCACCTCTTTCAATGGGACTAGGGTTTCACAGAACGCAGAAGAAGAAAAATATACAGCTCTCTTCATCTCCGCCCTTCATCTCCGACGAGCTACTGCCGCGACGGCGCTGCCGCATCTTCGAGCTCTTCACCAGGTATGCCGCGCGCGCCGTTGTTCTTTTTTTTTTTTAGATTTTCTGAAATTTTTGTTTCATTTATAATTTATCGTTTATTATTTGTCTGCTGAGTTTTTTTTATTGTCTGATACATAGGTTCTGTTTAGTTTTTCTGTTTAATTTTTCTGTTCAGTTTTTCTATTTAACTTATCTGTTTCTGTGTTTCAATTGTTTAATTTGTTACATAGGTGTCTGAAACTGTATATTTACTTTATCAATTTGCCATGTGTAGACAAGGCCTCGCCATGGTGAATTGCCTCGCTTCGTGGCGAGGCCATTGGCCAATCGCCTCGCCATTCACCATTTAAAACTATGCCAGCTCTAGAGGGTAGAGGCTCACAAGCACAAATAAGCTCAGGAGTCAGGATGATTGAACTTACCTAATTTAATCACTCTGAGATTTTGAATCATAATTCTTTTTGTCAGGTTTAATCGCAATGTTAGGGATTTAGGTGGACGTTGAAGATAGTTTTCGGGAACGGGATTGTAGGGATATCAGAAGATGAAAAGCAGCATAATGTAGTGTTCCTCTCGTATTAATGCTGATATTTTCGGATGCTCAGGTTTTGTCGGAGGAAAAAAGAGACATCAAAGATGTTCCGTTCCTTAATTTCTGGTTTACCGACGATCATCTTCAGAAAGAACCATGACACTGCCACTTTTACAAGGTACAAATGTGTGTGTCTGTTTATGTGGATATAATTTTCAAATTTTCAGCTCGATTAATGCATATCCATCACCCTTGAAAGAAAAAAGATGAATTTGGCTTAATCACTAGGTCCGTCCTTGCTCTGAATGCCACTTTTGTTCACTTTTCACACTAAATGTTCTGAATATGCATGATTTGTTAATTTCAGTATTTGGTGATAGATGTTTGCTAATATGTCTTTGTAGTTGTTAAATGTATCCACTGAGAGCGTGTTCTGCTAATGTAAATGTGGCTGTTTGGACCAGTTTCTGACCTATGGTTCAAATATGCAGGCCCCTATTTTAATTTTTGGTAATTTAGCCTTTTACTGTTTGAGCTAATTAGTGTGTAGACAATTGCCGCATACGACCTTTACCACATTGTTGTCAAGTGACACACAAATTTTTCTTATGTTTCTATTTCTTTTTGGGAATTGCCACCTATCCAGTAGATTTTTTCTTGACGATTTTTCATTTCTTTGTTTCTGTTTCTCATATGATAATTAGTTGAAATATTATTTTTTAGTCATGTCAGTGTGGATTTAGTGATGGATTATATAATGTTATGCAGCAGGTATTTGGTTCGTCTTAAGTCACTGGTTGGAACCATTTCGAGTTCCCCTTGCTCAGTAGAAAACACGACGATTACACATTTTTCGAGTTATCTTGGACGTGTAAACAAGCTATATCCTTATTTGGAGAAATATGTCCCAAATTTGTCATGTGGAACTAACCTTGTCAATTCCTTGTGTATAAGAAGACCATATCTTTTGGGACCTCATAGTGTGACCATGGTAAGGGGATATGCTAGACATGCAACTATTGCACCAATAGAGCTGAATACAGATGGAGACGTTATCAGATTTAACATGGGGAATCAGAGTCCCGAAGGGGCACCTTCAAAGAAAGCGAGAGTAGACAAAAGAAAATCCGAATTGTCGAGAAAGGCAAAGCTCAATGAACTTAGGTTTTATCGACTGAAAGCGAAGAAGAAAATGAATTCTCCCAATCCTGATGTTAGAATACGATACAAGCTTGAAAAGGTTGGTAATGATAGCCTTTCTATACATAGTTATTTACGCATACATATATAAGAAATTATATAATAGTTATATTTGCCTTTCAGGCAAAGAGAAAAGAAGCATGGTTGATTGAGAAACTGAGGAAATATGAGCTGCCCAAAGCACCACCCGAGACCTACGATCCCGAAATATTGACCGAGGAGGAAAAGTTTTACCTCAAGCGTACAGGCGAGAGAAAGAAACACTATGTTCCAGTCGGTAGACGAGGTGTATTTGGAGGTGTTGTTCTTAATATGCATCTACATTGGAAGAATCATGAGACGGTGAAAGTCGTCTGCAGACCATGCAAGCCCGGGCAGGTGCATCAGTACGCAGAGGAACTTGCTAGGTTAAGCAAAGGCATCGACATCGACATAAAGCCAAATAATGTGATAATATTCTACAGGGGTAAAAATTATGTCCAACCGGATGTCATATCGCCTACAAATACTCTGTCCAAAGCAAAGGTATGACTTTTTGTTTTGATATTAATATGTTGGCTAATTTTGTGTGCATAAGGAATTAAGGATAGCGAAAAAAGATGCTGTGTTTTAGGCTGGGAGTCATATCTTGATGGTGCATGTTTCTTTGCAACATTTTGTTGTTGAATTCTCATGGTTTGAAAAATACTAAATTGTTGCTGAATTCTCATGGTTTGAAAAATATTTGTTAAATTAACAGGCTCTGGAGAAATATAGACATGAGCAGTCATTGGAGCATACAAGCCAGTTCATTGAGAAGTTGGAGAATGAACTGGAAGAATATCATGACCATCTTGCTCGGTATAAGAAAGAGAAAACTGCGACATAAAGCACTCACGGGAAACAGTTGCTTTATATTCTCTGGTCAGTATTGCCCATGTCAGTATTCCAGTTTTTGATGTGTTCTATATGTTCTCACGTATTTTAACTTTGCAGTTACACGGTAATGGCGTTATCAGCAAAAATTTCAACATGATAATGAAAATTGAAAAATATTTCGTTCTTATTTTCTTATAAGCTTGGATTTGTATGGTCTTGTTACTGTACTGCTGAAAGACGTAAGAGTTTGGTCTTAGAACAATAGCTATGGATCAGTTTTCCATTTTACATCACAATATGGACCGCTTTATACAGTTCTATATTGCCTCGGCTCATGGTATAGATTTTTTTTTCTTTAATTTAAACAGGATTCTGCAATAGGGACGAAGGATTGGGGTTCGTTTATTCTCTTCTGCATATCCTCACATGTCAGGCAAGACTTATTACTTTGTGTTAATTACAAACACTGCTACCCCTGTTCAGAATGAGCCAATTATCGCTAAAAACTGAAGTTACTACCTTTGCTTTTTTTGCTCTTTATCGATTGGAGGGAGTATATGCTAGATAATTACATGCCCAAAAGCGGTGTTTGGTACACCTGAAGGGCTTGTTCATTATTTTGAAAGATAACTGTGGTTAGTCTTTTTTCAAATCAACAATAGGTCTAGTAGGTCTGTTGTCTGGTCACCTAGTGTCCTGAGAGTTACTTTTTTTTTTCACTGTCTACATGTACAGGCTAGCCGACATAAATGTTGTTGCATTCTGAAAGATTGATGACATCCCCTTCGGGGGAGCTAAGTTTGCACCATATTTTTCTGATTATTGAATCAGGAATCCCCACGTCTAATCTCAGAGATTTTTCTTGCCTGTTAAAAGCTCTATGACACCCTCAAATCTTTTTTATAGCTCAACAAAACTAAGTTTGTGCAAGCCTTGGAAAAGTTAATTGCTATTGCCAATTTATTGCACTGTTTGGGGCTGCAAATGAAATACAGATTGCAACTGTGTTTTGTCTTTGCTTGCCAGAAATTTATGTAGAAATTATTACCCAGTGATTAAGCCATCATCAATCATCAACATACCCAGTATATTCCCAACTGGTTGGGGTCTGGGGAGCCAGTTGTACGCAGACCTTACCTTTGTAATTATAAAAGGAGGCTGTTTCCGTAGCGACCCAAGGTGCATTGCGTCGTTTGATATATTTTTTTTCTAGAAACTTCACTAATAGAAGAAGCACTAGAATCTAATTGAGCCATTTTAATCTAGTTCATTATTAGTACTGTACCAGGAGAATTGTCAACAATGACTCTTCCAGTTCCATTTGCAATGGACAAATACCCAGTGATATATATTTTTTTTTTTCTTTTCAAGGGTGATGAATATACATTAAACAGACACATTACATTATTATTTTTTTTTTATTTTTGAGAATTTTGAAATTTTCGTACTTTCAGGGCCCTCTATACCAGCAACGGCCATACCCGTCACCGGGGGCAGTATTACGTAAAAATGCCGAAACTTCCACAGAAAATAAAAAACACGGAGTTATGCTCCGATCTCCATGAGAGGCGATGGAAATGATGGCCTTGGCCAACTTTTTATAGTCCATTTATTGTGCAGATATTCATTCGAGCTTCTACTTTGTCAAGATTAGCTGGAAAGATAATACATTACTCTCGATTATATGGGTTATTTGCTCTGGTTTGTTCTTTCCTAGAAGCTGTTCTTGGGGAGATAATATGATGAATGAAGATTATAATTCTTGCTTGTTTGTAAGGATGCTTGCTTTAGGATGAGATATTTGTACTATTGAGTAGTTACGAAATATGTGTAACATATGACTTGTAGGCCGACATTGACAATCAAAACGAACTGAACTTACATTTAACATAGAAATATTTTAGAAGAAAATACATGGCTCAACATATATATAACATTTATTGACCAAAATGTTACACTTAATTTTTTGGTACATTTATAAACAACATTATTTTTTTTTATTATTATTTGCAAAATTTTTTAATATAATTGCCGTATTATGACACAATTATTTTACCATGGTAAATGCATATAAATAAAATATGCTAAATATCTCAATAGATAATTATGCCCCTCATCCCTTCCCAAATTTTCTTTTCTATTTTGCCTACTACACGAAAATCCCCGCGACCCTTCAGATCGAGATACTTGGGCCGACAGCCCGTGACCGGTGAGGGAAAGGTTGCGGAGGTCCCTTTCTGGAGTTCGGAAGTGACATAGTCCCAGGGAGCGGTGCTGTGGCGGTTGACGACGAAGGCGAGGATGAGCGCCTCCCAGGTGCCCTAGGAGGGGGAGGCGCCACCATCTGTCGTCACTTCCCACGCGACGCTTTTCGGTTTGGTCATTGACTTTTTACGGTGCGGCGCGCGTACGATGCGTAATCAAATTGACTAGTACAACACCCGTGTATTACACGAGTTCTTGTTAAAAAATTATTCTTAAATTTTAAAATTAATGAGAAAGTTATATTAAATTTAGTTTACTTTTTTACCAAAAAAATATATTACTATATATTTTAGAATGATATGTGTTACTTATAACTTACATGTGTTTTATTATATTAGTTTTTATAATGATATGTGTTACTTATAACTTACATGTGTTTTATTATATTAGTTTTATAACTTATATCATATAACTACAGTAAATGTGAATAATTATTCAAAGCCTTCATTAGTTAGATGGTGTGTGTTAAGCCGTTAGCAGAGAGGTCTGGGATTCTATTCTCACCTACTGAAAGGGCCAAATGGTTGGCGCAAATACTTAGATGTACGTTGGCACACCTAGCTAGGTGTGCCAGGACAATAATAAAATAAACATGTTTATTTTTGTTATGTAACATGTAATGATAAAATGAACATGGTACATAATAAAATGAACATGTTCATTACATGTTACATAATAAAATGAACATGTTCATTTTATCATTGCCCTAACACACCTAGATAGATAGACACACGATAGTAGCACTGAAATGGTTGGTGTGCTTCAAAATTGAAATAAACCTCTATTCTATAATCCAATGAAATAATAATAAATAAAATATAATAACAATAACAACAATAATAATAATAATATTAATTATAATAATAATAAAGCTTCGTACTTCTCAAAAGAAGGTCTAGATTTCTAATTAATTAATTGAATTAGTACATAATTTATTTTACAAGTTGAAAATGATTGATCCTTAAACGAGTTTATTGCACCAAACCCCTCTGTATTATACTAAATTTGCGCGTTTTCCCCTTGTATTTTAAAAATTGCGTCATACCCCCTTGTATTTAAAGTTTGCATGCACACTCTCCCATTTGACTGTTTTCCTATTAACAGCGTTAATATTTTTGTAAAATCCCCGTTATGCCCTCAGAATATTATATATATATATTTTCTGATAAATTGAATTTATCATGATATATTCAATATATCGCGAGAAATTGAATAGACTTTCTCATCTCTAAATCAAAATCACACTTTCACTATCTTGAACAGACTTTCTCATCTGCTATTCCTAAATGCTTCTTGCTCATTTGAAGGATTGCCAAAAAAAAAAAAGAATGACCAAAGGGCAGACAAAGCTAAGGAGAAGGGATTTTCTTAACTGGGACTTCAAAAAGATCGTAGGACTTTTTCTGGGAGAACCAACTTCTCTTCA
>CACSLK010034002.1:2406715-2417005 GCA_902706635.1 Striga hermonthica | reverse complement strand
TACTTTTATTTTGTTGTCTTGCAGGTTTTATCCAAGGTTAATGTTGGACCATCATCAGCAGGCTTGCTTGCTAAGACTGCACTTATGTGTTAGTATCCTTACTCGACTACACAATATTTGTCTTCACGAGTTGGTTTTCTCTCCTTGTTTGAGTGATATTTTCTTTTCCTTTCTAACAAAAACCACTTTGTTAATAATAACAGCAAAATATGTATGTAAAAGTGAGGGAAAAAAGTGGACTTATGGTGAGGCAAGAAAATTGATATTGGAGTCTATTGAGCTCAGCCAATCAATGGAAACCTCAGAATTATGGAAGCTCATTAATGAGCAGACAGAGATGTACCCTCTAGGCCCCAGTATAGCTCTTGCTTATCTATCGGTTCTAAAGGATTGTGAATCTCACTGTTTGAACGAAGGATTAGAGGTTAAGAGGCTCGGAGGTCTTCATGTGATTGGCACATCTCTACACGAATCTAGGAGGATTGATAACCAGGCGAGCATTTCATTTTGATTGTACATTAAACTGTTACTTTTATTATTAGAGACTTATGTGTAGTCCTTAATAAATGACTCTTCATTCAGGAGTAAGTAAGGTATGGATAATTGCCTGGTTCGAGAACATACCTGTTTGTTGCTAAGATTTTCACTGATAGTTGCAGAGAACTTTCCATGAAGTTTAACTGAGTTTATTTTTCAAATATTATGATTTCCCTTAAAGCGTATGAGCAGTACAATCCTTTGATCGTTTGATGTTTGTATTAACCTAAACATAACCCCCTCACAAGGTTTTGATGAAAGATGTATTTGTAATTTTGATTTCTTTCTTTCTTTCTCTATTCTTTTTTCTTGTTACTTTATTTTCTTTATTGCTTTCTCTATTCTTTTTTCATTTCTTTTTTTTTTTGTCAATTATTAAATTAGACTAAAGTTCAAAGGTATTTTTCATGCTCCTATCGTGAGTTCTAGCCAGCTGATTTTGTGCTGTGAGGTCAGGTTTGATTTGTCATACTTATAGAAGATTTGGCGGAACAGAGTTGTAATGTGTTATTTTCGATTTCTCGAATTCTCTCTCATTTAGTTTCTATGATGTTCTAAATAGTTTGTATCTGTTACTTATTTGTTTTCAATATTATTATTATTGTCCTTTTCTTGAATAGCTACGAGGCAGAGCAGGAAGACAAGGTGATCCTGGTTCGACACGGTTTATGGTGAGGTACAGTCATTTTATTTCATTTGATTTTAATGCTTTTAAGTTTTAAGGACCACATGATATGTCATATTTGAAGCTTTTAACTTCATTAGTAAGAACGGTCCGACCAAAGTTTTCGAGAAACTGAAGATCCGGTAACTCAAATGCCAAAACTCGTTTTATGACTTCTCATTTTATTTTCGACTTTTTATCTTATGGAAATGTACACATAAAAATTAATGTAAATCAATAATGCAGTGATGACTTAGCTTCAGCCACTTGCATAATCGAGCTGTAATTAATTTTTGGTTTGCACTATCATTCACCTCATTACTAATTTGAATGTCCTGAACAGCTTGCAGGATGATATGTTTCAGAAGTTCAATTTTGACACGGAGTGGGCTGTAAACCTTATATCCAGAATGACAAATGATGAGGACATCCCGATAGAAGGTCAGTCGGTTGTGAAACAGGTAAGGTTTATTTATTTATTTATTGGCGCATGTATTATGCTTGTGCTCCTCCTTTCCATTTATTTTTCCCCTTGGCATACTTTTCTAAGGATTCAGTTTAGCTAATCCACGATACCAACTTTCAGCTATTGGGCCTGCAAATTAATGCTGAAAAATACTTCTTTGGTATAAGAAAGAGTCTCGTTGAGTTTGATGAAGTATTAGAGGTATCATCTTACCTTCTTCATCTTCTTCTTTTCGATTTAACTTCTATAACTATTTCTGGCGAGCATGGTGAGAAATCTCAAACGACTTGCAGTTGTATTTAAAAATGCCATATTTTCAGGATAGTGTAATGTGCTTGCTTTGTTTTAATTAAAATCAATCTATGCAGTTATTCTTTTGGTAGGTGACCATGTTTTAAATCGATTCTTCAAGTTAATTACAAAAACCACTCCTGAGGATTGAATGTGCTTTGGATTTAAAGGGGTAATTGTTACGTTTCGTCAATGTGAGGGAGTTCTTGAAAGGCTATTTTGCATTTGCAGAGAGAACAAATAATACGGAATGAATATCAAATGATTTTTTGAATATGTAAAACCTTTTGGGGGGTTTCTATAGCTACCATATACCTCAGGTGTGGGTTTTGTAACTTTACCTGATTCTTATTGGGTGATTTAAGGAATGTAATTACTCGACATCGAGGGTGTCTCTACTGACATTCTAATGACGAAGCTTTCAGTTTACTTTTTCATCGTCTTATAAACTGAGATTGTGATTACAGGTGCAAAGGAAGCATGTCTATGATCTTCGACAATTAATTTTAACAGGCGATCCCGAGAGTTGCTCACAGCACATTTATCAGTGAGCTTTTCTTCACTTTTTGATATTTGGTTTCCTTCTTGTAGATTCTAACTTCTTCCTCTCTGTACTGCATAACATGTTTGATGGGACAAGTTATCTCTAGAACTTAATTAAATATCTGAAGTTAAAAAAAAAAAAAAAGAACAAAATTATGGTCAACCTGATGTAATGTTTTTGTCTTGGCTACTGCAACTATGTTGAGAGTTGAGGAACATGAGTATATTGTTTGTTTACACGTGTAAACAATCCCGTGTTTCTGAGTGCACTAATTGATTGTCCTTTAGGTACATGCAAGCAGTGGTAACTGAAATAGTTCTCAAGAATGCAGATCCAGCAAAGGTGGTGACTTAGATGAGATTTGATTTTCTGAGACATTGTATTATATAAAAAAAATTTAATTCTTAATCAACAAATATTGTGTGTTTAATAGCATCCAAGCAGCTGGAATTTGGTAAAGTTATTGAGAGAATTTATTGGAATTTCTGGCAACGCGTTAAAAGGTGCGTAATTTTAATTTAAATTTGTCACTCTGTTTTTTTGTCCACTTGATATGTACTCTTTTGCTCTCTTTTTTTTCCTTCTTGTTTCCCGGTTTAAATCTTTGACACATGCTGCACTATTGGAGTTGTGCAGACTCTTTTGCAGGGGTTACTGAGGAACAACTTTTGCAGTCACTCACCAGAGTTCATAGCTTAGAGTCTGTAGACATTGACAATTTTCACCTCCCAAATTTGCCTAAACCTCCGGATTCCTTTCGAGGCATCCGGATGAAGACCTTATCATTCAAGCGCTGGTTAACAATATGTTCTGATGATTCAATAAAGTGCGTATTTTTAATAACCCATATACTTCAATTTCTTGGAGATTTTTTTTGTTTCTGATACTGATTGTTGCTTTTGTGACTTTTATTAGAGAAGGGAGCTTCAGACAGACTGTTAATCTTCTTTGCAAGTACCTTGGAGATTTTTTGATAGCTTCGTATCTTGATATCGTTCAAGAATCGGGCTATGACAGTGTTTACGTTAAGGAAATTGAGGTAACTTCATTTTATAGCACAAAGTTTTATAAGAGTGAATGATGCTCATAAGAACCTTTTTCTGACCTAGTGTGGATTATTTGTTTGCTTTACAAATTATTCAACTTAAAAGCTCTTCTGTGTTTGGGTTTGACTTTGATAGACGAAGTATTGAGTGAATGGTCATAAAATCGTGGGAATCTGATTAAGGGTGATTTAGATTTATGATTATGCATTGATATTGACTTACTACACAAAGTGATTTTCTGCATATAGAGAGCGGTTATCCTGCAAACAATCGATTGCTTTTGGAGGGACCACCTTGTGAATATGAACAGACTTAGTTCGGCGGTATTTACTTTCACACTTTATGTTTGTTATTGTCTTCTCTATTGACCATCGAAGTACATAAAATTTTGATTTTTTGCCACTGTGTGATGTTTGTAGGTGAATGTAAGAAGCTTTGGGCATAGGAATCCGCTCGAGGAATATAAAGTTGATGGGTGTCGATTTTTCATTTCTATGTTGAGTGCCACACGTCGGGTGACCGTGGAGTCCCTATTACGGCACTGGACGTCCCCTATGGAGATTCCCGAACTTTAAGTATGATACAAGCATATACCATTTTTCAAGCTGAAGGTACAACTTACGAGTAGCTTGTCTTATTCTTGTGCTGATTCAAACTTGTGTATTGGTGAATTTGAGTTACTATTTCTTGCTCAAACTTTAAACATTTGCAATCCGATGCTCTAATTTTCACTATTTTCTCAAAAGTTGCTTTTGCTTTGTTTTGAAAAGTAGCCGACGTCATTTTTCGGAAAAAAAGGATTGAAAAACTAGGCATTTAGCTGCAAAAGAAAAATAAAGCTATTTTTGAAAGGAAAATTAAAGAAAGTTAAATTATCTAATTCCAAAATCAAAGAGTAAAAAGAAAAAAAAAAAAAAAAAGAGTTGGATATAAATTTATCAGAAGCTGTTTCGAAAATAGACATGAAATCGAAGTATGACCTCAAATGTTCTAATGGCTGAGGTTAAACTTTTAGAAGTAAAATTTTGGGTATTCTGGTAACTAGCACTATTCATAATGTCCTATAATTGCATAAGTAGTGCATAACTATCCATAAGCTTTATTTTTTTAAATGTAATTACAGTCGTCGTTTAAAATTTACAAAAAACCCGGTAACCACATTACCTCCTTATCACATGTCATAGAACTATTTTATACTTTTGAGGATAACTCTTTGTATTGAATGATGCTAAACATCAAGGGTAGTATTCTTTACTAAAGAATTTTTTAGTGTTGTATTAGACAGGTTTTGTTAGCTGATTGCTACCCTACAATCTATGTCGAGATAAAAAAAATGTTCAACAGCTTTGGGTAAATGATTGTATGGAACGACACACAAAAGCTGCTGACGTTTGGTGTACTCCTAGTCTCGGGCCAGCTTGAATAATGTTGAAAATGCAAGTTCTCAGCCCTACCATCTTTAACAGCTCGGGTTTCTGATCGTGATATGGTTTAAACAGGTTAGTGACTGTATAGTAAGATTGTCAAGATCTCAAAAGTCGTAAATTTTGATTCAGAGATGACAGGGGAAACAAAAAAAAAATATGAAGAAAGATGAAGCGCATTAGCTTCGATCTTGAAATGTCATGTACATTCGATATGTGTTGTTGTGTCTGATTCTCAAGGTTTGATGTATGGATAAATTTTTGGCTGTCATGTCATGCTGTGTTCAGGTAACTAACTAAACAACTTCTGATGTTGCTACAAATTTTGGGTGCAACAATGAGTTGCCAACAGGTTTGTGTTGATAATTTGTTGATAACATATATAGTTTGTGTTGTTTGATAGTATGTGGATGACATATAGTTTCTCAATTTCTGCCTTTGCCTAATTATTAATAGTTATATGTGCAATTTAATGATAACTAGTAATTAGTTTGTAAATTTTATTAATTTTGGGGTAAAATGACAAAATTTTGTATTTTCTCTAGCAAAAAGTTGAATATTATTGTCAACTAGAGAGGATTGCAACAGTTAGATAGTTATAGCCAACTATTAGTACATACTAATTCTAATATAATTGTGACTTAAGAACTAAAGAAATGTGTATATCTAATGATTTAAATTTATTTACTACATTTATTTTGAAAATGTTCTACTATTCAATGGAGTGCAGCACATAAAACAAAAGATACTAAGAGCCAAATATACCAATTATCAGAATAAGCTATCACTTATGAGATAATGCCAAATTAAATCCGAATTTCCCAAAATTAAAAAGGCCAACACAAACATTTCTTTTACCAAAAGGGTAAAGTCAATCCTACCTATGGGGTAGTGCCTCCATGAGGTTTTAGCGGAAAATTCGATCCTACCCATGTGGGCAGTGCCCAGATGAGGTTTTTCACCATTGATATACACATAAACACACACACACCCACATGGGTGTGTGTGAAATCAATGGTGAAAAACCCCATGTGGGGACTGCCCACGTGGGTAGGATCGAATTTTCCGACTTTAGCTACATATTCACACACACATCCATGTGGGTGTGTGTGAAATTTGTGGTAAAAAACCCTATGGGGCACTACCCAAATGGGTAGCATGTAATCAACGACCAAAAGATTTAATCTGAGGAAGGTTGTGACGTCAGAATTGTGTCATAATCTCTTTCAGAAAGTGAGATTTTTTTTTTTAGTGATACCTTTTATATAATTATTAAATATGTTGATCCTAATAGCATCTGCAATGCTTTAGGTCTAGTTTTGTCTATGTGGAATGTAAATGAACCTAAGTCTTGGATGACATAGACAAAAATATATAAAATTAACAAAATCTACTCCAATGCAAGGAGACTATGTCTCTACTTGGGTCTAAAATGGACTTAAGTTTAGACCAGATTTCTTTTTCTTGTTGCCACATCAGCAAGACCTAGTCCACTTACACTTGCATTGGAGAACATATTTTTTTAGACTGAGTCTACTACCGAGGTGGCATTCAAATTTTTTTGATTGAACCCCAAGCATTGTGGATGCTCTAAGTAACAGAATCACTCAGTTTGTGATTTTATGTGATATATTTTCATGTTTTATTATTTGACTTGGATCATATGCGTCATTGTTTTAGTTTATTTTCAAATAAAAAATAAATAGACCTAAAAGAACTATAAATATATTGGATATTTATGATCTTTTCCAAAAACATTAATTATGCTTTAACATCATTTTCTAGAAGTGATTTATAAGGCATAAAAATGTTCCAAAATCTTTTCTCTTTTCCTAATTTTTCTTTTAAATTATGGAAAAAAATACTCACTTAAGTTATCAATATATATCAAAAGTAAATAAGTTTTTAATCTATTATATTTTTATATACATATTATATCTAATTAATCATCTCTTGATAAACTTCGATTTGACATTGATATTGTACATATAAAATAGATAAATAATTATATTACCTTTATAATAAAAATTAAATTATCTATTAAAATTATTTCTAAAAATAAAATCAAGCTGAATAAGTAGTATAAGTGACGAGTGTCATTCAAATATAAATAACAATATATTTTTTGAAAAGATATTTAGAATTCAATTTTTTTTTTCAATTTTAAGTATAAGTGTTTTAACAATCATTTGTGCAATACATGAGTACTTACTAGTTTTTATAATTGTGGTTAATTGCATGTCCTTGACACATTGTCATTTAATATGCCAATTAAAATAATTAGTAAATAAATTTATTTACTCTTTAATATTTGCTCGACCATATCACGTTGGCCTCGCTAAATGACTTTACAATAATATTTAGGTGGGTCAATTTTGAATTAGTCATTATAATTTTGAAATTATAAAAATGCTACACTTAACACGAGATGCCATACTTTTCAAAATAGGATAAATATTCAATTCAAAAGTTTTGCCAACAAAAGTGATATGACAGAAAATATTTGTTTTCATTTAGTGAATTTGGTGAATCTTGGTTTAGGTTTGCCATTCTTATATAACTGTGCTATTAGTTGTCTTAACCATTAGGTCGATGTACTCTTTTTAATTTTTACCACTGTTTTAATTAGCTCGCTATATATTGCATTTTATTTAAAAAAACACTACGCAGCTTATATTTAGTGTTTTTTCCGAAAAGCTTACGCGAAATGCTGAAATAACACGTTTTCTTATGATTTGCGCTATTTCACGCTATTTTACGTTACTTTGCGTTATATTTCTGCAACGACATTTAAACCGTAAAATATTCAAAAGCACTTGTATCTTTAGGGATTAGAGTTATATTTTTAAATAACAACTAAATACTAGATTTTTTTTTTTTAAATAATGATTTCAAATTAAAAGTTTGAAAATGTAAAGTCCTAAGTTGGATAGTGGAATATATATCGGTCCAGTCCTATTATACCTTTATATTTTTTGGTATTTGACATTTTATTTTTAAGAATAAAAAGTTCTGATCTAGTGGTTAGAATTAAATTATAATTAAATTAAATAAATTAATTATAATTTATATGCTTAAAATTTAATTAAGACTTATCTTATTATATTTCATTGTTTGTTTTTTATTTTTAGTATATTCGTTTTAAATATTTATATTATGATATTTATATTAAACATTTGTAGAAATATTTCATAGTTTTTATTTTGAGTCATTTAAATGTTATCATAATTTTTAGAATCAACCATCAAGTTCTATTATATGCAAGCATATGTATAATATTTCTATAAAAATAAATTTTTATATTCAAATAGCTTACCAAACGCGCAACGCTATTTATGTTACGCTATATAAAGACTAAAACGCGACGCATTACGCTATACGCGTTTTAAAACACTGATTTCTACAAATATTCGTATTTTCAATAAAAATGTCATATTATAAAAAATAACACATATAAAAATATGACATTTGATAGTAGAAATATATATTTATATATATATATATATATATATATATATGCATTATTATTGTTATGTTTTCAAGGCAATTAGATACATGAACATTAACCAACAACAGTTTCCTCTTCAAATAGCTCCAAAGTGGAACTCCATTAAGTAAATCGAATGTAGTCATCATCTTTATTTATAAACTAGTTAAAGTATATTTTATAGTTGTAAGTTCCTATCGTTTCGAAAAAAAAATATATATATATTATAGTTGTAAGCATGTTCTCCTAATCCCTCCAATTATTTATATTCAAACACCGGTTGGTTGAACCGGCCAAAAACCAAACGTTTGTATCTGTTGACCCGATTCAGATTTTTCTTTTTTTAAAAAAAAAAATAAATTAAACTTTTATATATTTAAAAATATTTTAAATATAAATGGAAATACATATTATTATTAAATATTATTAATACATAGTTACAAATATTACAATTACATTTGCAACAAAAAAACACTCAATAACGTGCATAGTTCATGTTTGAATTATTTTTTCCACCTTTTTTTTATAAGTTGACAATTTCTCCATGAATTTGTTTAATTGCTTAACCCACAAAATCTGCCTACAACCTCTGTGCTAATATTAATTTAACCGTAATGCTCTTTTACCCACGGTTTGCACATGTTAATATATCCACCGCTTATGTAGCATGCAAATATTGGTGAAGTTAATATGTTCGAAAAAATAAATCACCAATATATGCATGTCACACATAAGCGATGAGCATATTAACATGTGTCTGTCGTGGATAGGGGAGCGTTATTGATTAACATAATCCCATTTAATGCCCAATCCCTCGAAAGTAATTAAACCACGTCATGTGTTACAAAGTCAAACGAATTAGGGAATTTATTAAATAACAAAAAAAAAATTAAATTGATACAGAGAAAAATTATAAATTATTTTTGGGTCAATGCATACTCAACGACCGGGAAGCTAGGCCGTCACCCATTTGAATATAAAGTCAAAATGATACAAATACACCTTTTGACTGTTTTATTATACATTTTAAAATGATACAAAATTGTATATATTCTTTTTTTTTTATAAAAAAATATCATTGCATTTGCTTGAAAAATAATAAATGCACATAAGAATAATATAAAATTATTAATAATTTATTATATTGGAGCTTGGACTATTTCAAGCATATTGTAAGCTACGATACTTATGAATTTAATTGATCAATTTTATTTAAATAAAATTCAATCCCTCTAATTTATCATAATCCTGATACCTATTTTATATGTAACTATATATAACTACCCAATTAAACTCTATTTTTATATGTAACTAATTAACTTGCCAAGTAAACTCTTTTTTGTGACCAGTATTCTAGGAAATTGTTGATCTGCATAGTGTAGCTTAGAATTTTTTTTTTTCACCCGGCCTTCAAAATGTTTAGTTGTTATTTGAATTGAGTTGTTTGCTGACATAGTTCAGTTCGACATGTGAAAGTTTGACTACGACTAGCTTGTATATTTAAATGAACAACTAATCAAGTTTCTCTATCAAACAAGTTAAGTCGAGCATTACAAGAAAATGATTAAATTCCAAAGAAAATATATTCCGATGGAATTCCAACGACATTTTCAATGTATATTCTAATGATATTAATTTTGTTAGAATTTTCAATTGATTCCAACAGAAATTTCAACGAATATATTCCGTTGCAATGAGTTTCATTGAATTTTTTGTTGAATTTTAATGATTTTTGTTGGATTATAACAATTTCAACGATAGATTTTCAATGGTGAAATATGAGTGGAAATAAAAATTTCAAAGAAAACTGCATATTCCAACGGAAAATTTT
>CACSLK010034002.1:2378485-2397200 GCA_902706635.1 Striga hermonthica | reverse complement strand
AAAAAAAAAACCTAACAACTATAGAGAACTAGCTTAGCAAATGCATAGAATTAACCTAGCAACTACAGAGAACTAACCTAGTTGGAAGGTTAGTTGTCAACGGTCAACGTCAGAAGTTAACGCTGGAAGTCAACGGTCAACGCTGGAAGTCAACGGTCAACTCTGGAAGTCAATGGTCAACGTCGGAGTCAACGGGTCAAAATAATATTTAAATAATTAAAATAATAAAAAAAAAAGAGTAAATCTTGGCCACACATGATGTACCAAATCTTGTGGCTAAAAATGAGTCTCACGTCCTCACTTTAAAAAAACGGCCGCATTTGAACTAATATATATATTATAGATTAATTTACAGGTTAGCGCTAAGTTAACGTCACGACAAAAAAATGAAGTTGATTAAAAGAGGTGAAAATTAGATTATCTAATTCTATATTCTTTTAGGCCTTAACGGACAAGCTCTATGGAAATGACTCATTTATAGCTTATCAGTAATTTTCGAGCTTATAGCTTATGACTTATAGCTGAAAAGCTAGCTTATATGATAAAGGTTTTTGGTAAAATTAGCTGATAAGCTAGCTGGAATAAAAAATTCAACTAGCTTATTTGAAAAGCTACCTAAAGAAGCTTATCAAATAAGCCTCACCTTTTTAAAAAAGTTCGTCCTACCAAACAAGACTTATTTGAATATATGAAGCTTATAAGCTAACTAAATAAGTTATAACATAGTTTATTTGTCTACTAAACATAGCCTTAATATATCTGTAGGCGCACGGCACGAGCTACTTTTCTTTTAAAAAAAAATTAGCATCGCACGAGCTATTTAACGGACAAGCTCTGTGAAAGTAATTCATTTAATATCTCTTTACTACGTATCTATATATATATATATATAAACAGATTTACCTTTTTAAAAAATGAAAACTAAATTTTTTATCAAACCTCTTTCTTCATTAAATGTTTTCTACTTTATGGAAACTTTTTTTTTTCCGCATTAACTAAAATCCAATCTATATGAGTTGTTACTATGTTCAAAAATTGCGGCTTTACACGTGAATTTTTTTGGAAAAAATTCAAATCTGCAACAGATTTTTAACAAAAAAATCCAAGCAATTCGTACAAAAAAATCTTATAAAAATATGTTAATTAATACAGGAAAATTGAAATTGTTGAGATATTTCAAATCGAACAACAGATTTTTAACAAAAGAATCCAACCAAATTGAACAAAAAACCTAAACCAACAAAAAAAACCTAATATTGAAAAATCTTAAAAACCCAATAAAGCAAAAATAAAAATCCCTAACATATAAAAAAACTATAAGATAATAAACAAAATTTCTTTTTCGAGCAAAGAAACGAATGATTCTTTTTTAAGAATCATAATAATCGTTAAACAATAATACAAAATCGATCAAAAACATAAAGATTCAAAATGAATTCTAATCTTCATTTGAGCAGGTTTAAAAAAAATGTGAAGAACAACCTAAGATTGATATGATAAAATACATTGTATTCGAACAAAATTTATAAAATAAATCTATCTACCAAACCTAAAATGTGAAATAATTTTCAGGTTCGGTAAAAAAACAATAAATTCCGACCAGAAAAAATGAAAGAAGATGAATGAAAAAAAAAATGTTTGCGGAGAAATTAGGAGAGCAAGCTCTTGCCCGATAGTTCCGATTTTGTTTATACTAACCCTCAAATCCACCGTCGGATCTTCTTTTATGGTCGATGAAATTTAGTCTTGGGCTAATAAAATTCCAATTTTAATGGGTTAAATATAAGATAATGTAATGGGCTGGCGTTATTTGGGCCGATTAAAACAAATATTGTTCTATATAATATCAAGCCCCTTTAATATTACCACACTATTAAATATTAGCCCATTTAAATAGTATTAATTTATATCTTATTATAAATATTTTTAAAATTATTTTTGATTAGTTATAATTTAATATATATTTTATTTAAATGTATATCTTAATTTCAAAATTCTTTTACCTTCGTAAATATAAAAATAAATAGAATTCAAAAAATATGTAAAATCTATTACTATAAAAAAAGGGAGGTATTTACTTGAATCAGATAATATTTGGATTTATCTTCTAACTTGATCAGTAATTTGACAAATGTTGGACATTGAATAAAACTACATGATAGATTTACATAAACTACAACAATTAAGTTTATATGTTGAGAAATATTAGGAACATATATATATCGTATATAGGATACCACTGGAAAAAATATAATAAATTATGTTTAAATGGTGATTAAACTATATTATATACCAAATTTTGTGCAATGTGTGGTATATGTCTGTTATTTAAGGTATAATAATATTACTTATATAAAAAGTATTATGTAAAGAGAGGTTAATAGGCTGTAAATATGAGCTTCTTATGCATCGCACAAGATACGCACTAGTTATAACTAAATAAGATGATAGTTAATTAGACGAAGAGGGGTTAGCGCAGTGGAGCGTACCTTTGCTCGACGTGTACCATGTCCCGAGTTCGAGTCACCCGCGGGAATTGAGGAACCAGTATTGATCCCCTTTTAAAAAAAAGATGATAGTTAATTATTACTGTAGCTGCCATGTGGCGAGCTCCTGCTAATCTAACGTGTTGTGCTCCGATTAAACAATGTATAATGATTGATAAAAAGTTGACCATGTGATTATTTTATTTGTTTTGTTCATTAATATGTTGAGTAAACCGCCCATGGCCATGATCCAATGGACACAATATATCATTTTATAATTAAATAAATTTATTCATCTATTTATTATGAGTACTGGTTGACCTTACTATATAAATAGGCTTCAACCTCAGTCTCCATCACCATATCAGTAAGAAGTAAACAACTTAATAAGTCAATGGCTATTCCTGTAATTGATTTCTCAAAGCTTGATGGTGAAGAGAGAGCCAAGACTCTGGCTCAGATTGCTCATTGCTGTGAAGAGTGGGGATTTTTTCAGGTAATTACACACACACACACATTTGGATAGACAGCTTACACAATCTTTGGAAAATCGTTAGACGAGTCGACCCGTTATGTCAAATGTATACTCATATTATGTCACAAAGTGTCATACTTTTATTTATATATAAATATGACTGTTTAACTGTTTGGTCTGCCAAACTGTTAAACAGTAATATATTAGTTATCAGTTTTGCTACGAAACTAACAGTTGGTTCCATGGTTAAAAACGAATTAACCGTGCAATTTCCGGACCATTGACAGCTGATCAACCATGGGATCTCTGAGGAGCTGTTGGAGAAGGTGAAGAAAGTTGCATCCGAATGCTTCAAACTGGAAAGAGAGCCGAACTTCAAGAACTCGAAGCCCGTCAAACTCTTGAACGAAATAATCGACAAAAAAAGCGACGAGAAATTAGAGAATGTGGATTGGGAGGACGTTTTCATGCTCTCAGATGACAATGGTGATCAGTGGCCTACCAAAACCCCTGGCTTCAAGTAATTATATATGCACAATTACATTTATTTAATTTTACTATATATTTTTATTTTTCATAATATTCATGAGACCAAAATTAATTAATTAATTTCCAATAAAACAGGGAAACCATGGAGGAGTACAGATCAGAGCTGAAGAAGCTAGCTGTCCGAGTCATGGAGACCATGGATGAGAACTTGGGCCTGCCCAAAGGCTACCTCAATCGAGCCTTCAACGCCGGGGCCCAAACCGGCAACAAGGCCTTCTTCGGCACAAAGGTCAGCCACTACCCTCCGTGCCCCCAACCCGAAAGGGTAAATGGGCTTCGGGCCCACACGGATGCGGGTGGGGTCATCCTCCTGTTCCAGGACGACGAGGTGGGGGGCCTCCAGATCCTGAAGGACGGTGAGTGGGTCGACGTGCAGCCCATGAAAAATGCCATAGTCATCAACACCGGCGATCAAATCGAGGTGTTGAGCAATGGGAGGTATAAGAGCGTGTGGCATCGGGTTCGGGCCATGGGGGCTGGGAACAGGCGGTCTATAGCCTCGTTTTATAACCCGTCGTTCGAGGCCAAGATCGGGCCCGCCGAGGGATTGATGGCCCAGTATCCGGAGTTTGTGTTCGGGGATTATATGTCGATTTATGCTGAGCAGAAGTTTTTAGCTAAGGAGCCAAGGTTTCAAGCTGTGAAAGCTATGTAGAATAATATCAATTATGGTTTTTTTTTCCCCTTGTGTTTGTGTGATGATATTTATGTACGGCCTGTGACTTGGTGTTAAATTCTAAGCTACATGTTTGAAAGGAAAAAATATTGGAGCTGAGAATGGGTTTGCATTTGACTATATCAAGTTTGTTGTGGGTATTTCTCCTATATAGGATTGTGAATGGATATGATAAATGTCAAGGATGTGGATTGACGATGTTTGTAATGTGTTTAACTACTAGTGTAATCTTTTATGTAATGTGTTTATTTTCTCTTGTAATCTTCTGTGTACTCTTATATTTTGTGCCTATTTTATGTTGGAAATTAGTGTATAATGCAATTGTGTATTTAATGAAATTTTGTCTATCTTATTTTAATAGAAAGCACAATTGATAATGAATTAGACTGTTAAACTCAAAAAAACTCAACTCTACAACTCAACCATTTCATGGTTAAATGAAATGCATAAGCTGATCGCAACCATCAATATAATTCAAAGGCAATGCATAACTGAATTCTCAAAGGCAATGCATAGCTGATCTCAAAGGCAATGCAAAACTGAATTCTCGAAGGCAATGTATAGATGATCACAACCATCACATGCAGACATTATTTTATCTCAACACAAATTGATCACAACCATGATAAACTACCACTATTTTATCAATTGCCATTCATATATCAAATTAACAAAGTAAAAGCAGAACATAAACTCATGATAACAATCACAACATATGTCTTTCATTAACTGAACAAAACAAGAGCACAAAACAAGTGTTTTACATTCACCAAGCACAACATTGCTATTGTCCAACTATACTGCCATTTAGCTTTCCAACAAAGTTACAAATATCCAAAAAAATCTAAATTGTTCATCAAAATACCATTGCACGGTCTAACCATTCACATATCAATTGTAATACATTTTTTTCTGAATCTAGAATTTTCCTCCTTCTCATTTTTGATCTGCTTCAACTTCTGAGATGAGTTACCCAAAGGGGAGTCTTTTTCAATCCTTTCAAACATTGTTGGAGTTCTATCTTTTGCAATGATGGCCTCCAACTGCTTACCTCTAAAGTATGAAGCAAAATCATCTTGACCTCTCATTTGCAGTTGTTCAAGTGGTGTGGGTCCTTTTGTCATATGCGGTTCTGGACTTGCAAAATGTCTTGTGTCAATTGTGACACCAAACCTTCATCATCTCAGTCTGTTTCTTCCACAAATATAGCAGGTGGTGTCATGTTTGGCCCTTCTTTTTGTTCAAGCAACAACACATAATCAGAGTACCATTTTTCACAATGAAAATCAATGAATTACAAATAAAATTAACAAAGTAAGGAAGTAAGTAATACATGTTTCTCCATGGTGGAGGTGGAACCTTGTTTCTGTTCAAGAAACAACAAGTTGTTCATCAGAAACATTTGTTAATAATGAAATTAAATGAAAAACAAAGAAAAAAAAGAATAAAGTACAACCTGCTTATCCATGTTTGAACCTGTTTCTGTTCAGCAAATAACAAATTTTCAATCAGTCATTTTTTCATAATGAATAAATATGAATAACAAAGAAAGAATAATATAGTAATATATGTTTCTTTCCTCGGCAAAATTTCAAATTTGGTCCTATAACTTGGCCATTGTCTAAAAAATCACCCCGATATTGACCACTTTCAGTTTAGGTCCTATAATTTGTCGATTTCATCAAGTTTGGCCCTTTTTATCCGCACCCTCGATTAAAAAGTGACGTGGCATGACGTGTTATTTTTTTAATCTTACATGACGAGATTATGATCTACGTGGCACGTCAATTTTGGTCCTATAATTTGTCGATTTCATCAATTTTGGTCCTTTTTTTATGCCACGACACTTTTTAATCCAGGGTGCGGATAAAAAAGGACCAAAATTGATGAAATCGATAAATTATAGAACCTAAATTGAAAGTGGTCAATATCGGGGTAGTTTTTTGACAATGGCCAAATTATAGGACCAATTCCGAATTTTTGCCTTCTTTCCTCCCCTTTCTTTGGCCTCATTTGCAGCAGGCTTAGCTTCTTTGCCCTATTTTACAACGTTACCCCTCTTCATTTTCTACTGAAAAGTATGAAAACATATAAGTGTAATTTAGCTAAGGTAAATTAATTAAAAAATACACTATAATTTTTCATGATAATTTGTTCAATTCTATCTAGGCTGTGAACCACTATACTCAAAGTTTATTCTTTAAGTATACATCTTACAAAATTTATTCTCAAAGAATGGATGTCCTAACTGTCATACACTCGACTTCCTATCCCGTAACATGGATATAATCGGTTTCTTTAGTGGAATGAAATATTATTCAAGTGTGAATGGTGTAGCTAGATCTTCGCTTACAGTTGCATTCACATTTGAGGAGTCATTATTTAACACCTTCTTTCGATCTCTGCTATAGCTATAAATAGACCAAGTCTTTAAGCTCTCATCAACAAAAATTCTATGCATTGTGCTGAAAAAAATTAATATAAATCAAATTTTCAACAATAAAACTTAACTTTTTTCATGAATTATAGTGCTTAAACTTAAACTATAAATACGTGAAATATCATATTTTGTTTGTTTATTTCTTTTTTTAAGTTCGAGGGTGATACGAATTCTAAATTCTTAAAATGTTGATGGTAAGCATATGATATCTATATTATAAGTAAACACATTTTTATATGAAATGAGCTTTTCGACGTAAACTACAAAGTCGTTATTTACATTTAAAATCGAGTCCCCCTAAGTGAAATTTCTAGAACCGTCACTGCTTACATAGACGGAAGAGTTGAATGAAGGAACGTGAAACTATTTCATAGATAATTTTAAACAACATTTTGTTTTGCCATATAAGGTGAGACACTCCACACAAACCACACATTGTAACACAAAACTTGGAGGCCATGAAACCCAATGTTCTTTGCATTATATAGCATGTATATGCATGTAAATCTTACCAATAAATATCAATGAAGCTTTTGGCCCACCCTCTAACAACAACTCATGCACCTTAGTAAATTGAGCTCTATCTCTCTCAAACCCACCAGCAGGCTTAAAAGACTGATTACATGGCACCCAAAGGTCTAGTGATAGGTTCATTTGGCATTGGGAAAAATCATGATCCTTTTCTGTGAAATCAGCATATCAGATGCTTCTAGATAATTTGGAAAACAAAAAAAGAGATGTACTGTGCAGGATCATCTAACAAGTTTCTGGAGAAAATGTGGAAGAGAGTTTGGAAGCTGCCTATCAAACAGAAATTAAAAATGTTTATCTGGAGATGCTGGCATGGATTTCTGGGCACAAGCACACAGCTGATGAAAAAAGGAATACAAGTAGATTGCATTTGTACTTCTTGTGGAGAGGAGAGGGAACACCAAGACCATATCTTCTTCAAGTGTCCAAGGGCCATTACATGCTGGAAATTACTAGGGATTACTTAGACAGCTGTGGAAAGAGATAAAGGTGACTTTAGCAGTTGGTGGAGTGAGGAATACCTGGGTTTTCAGAAAACAACAAAAGCTGGAGAAGCAGATAGTAGAGGAAGCTCGAGGAGAGAATGGCTGGAATTTCTCAACATTCAAGAGAAGACTCTTATACATGTGTCTGAGCAGAGCAGTGAGAAGCATACCAGACTTGAGGAGCAATTTTGTTTAGCAGTAGGACAGAGATTCTTCACTGTCGCTACAGGCCCTCATGCTGATGGATGGAAGTTGAGATGTGTGGCTTTTGAAAGGCACAACAAAGTTCAAGAATGGGAATCTCAAATTCAAGTTGATGGACATCAGAAAGAAGTGGACTTAATTGCCTTAAGATGGGGATTACAACAGATCAAAACACTAAACTGGCCTGAGGTGATTTGCAGAGTGACAGAAGAACAACCCAAAGAGGGGCTGCATAAGTGTATTGATAATTCTTCTATGTCTGTTTTGTTTCTTGTGTATTTGTTTCAAATTGTTTATTTTCAGACTCTCGTATTGGTTAATTTAGTAGACTTCTTAGTAGGGGGTTGAGGTACTCTTCCCTTGTGTAGTGCCATCTTAGCAGGTTGTAACTAAAGGTGGTACGTGTGTAAACCATTTGGTTTCGAGATGTATCATTTATTGAGGTAATGAAGTTATTTCGATTGTCGCTTGAAAAGAAGAAAAAAACATCGACTATGTAGAAGCACAACATAAAATTGACTTTGATTTATATATAAATTTCTCAACTGGAAACAACGTTAAGATTCAACCAATGTCAACAACTAAAATGATTTCAATATAATGCATATGCATTTACTCTTGTGTTCTCGACTCATTCCGCATTTTGGCTACAAATATATACTCAAAGATAAGTTCGCACTCTACCATTCTATGTTCCCGTATTTATGATATGATCCCAACACAAATCGATATATTCGTAAATTCAATATTTTGTGTCCAATTATACTGTTGTAATGGCTGGTATCCAAAATTACCGGCATTACTCGTATTTTAATCATTGCCCCACACTGTTGCCTGCAATTACGTCGTTTCGGCTAAACTTGAAGCGACGTGTTTGTATTCAAGCGACAAAATTGTGAAGGTAACCATAAAATTGGCGGTGGTCAACAAGGAAATACTATACTAAATTAGGTAAACATGGCGTCAAGGGATGGGATATGATTCTTTTTATAGGATTAAGAGTGTATAGATAAGATGAGAGTAAATAATTTCAGTACGTTGCCATGTGGCGTGCTCCTGCTAATCTAACGTGTCAAGATCTGATTAAACAATGTATAGTGACTGATAAAAACGTTGACCGTTGGATTATTTTATTTATTTTGTTCATTAAAATGTTGTGCAAACCTATCCAATAAATTAAAATAAATTTTATTGATCATCTATTTATGAATACTGGTTGATCTTCCTATATAAATAGGCTTCAAGCTCAGTCTCCATCACCATATCAGTAAGAAGTAAACAACTTAATAAGTCAATGGCTATCCCTGTAATTGATTTCTCAAAGCTTGATGGTGAAGAGAGAGCCAAGACTCTGGCTCAGATTGCTCATTGCTGTGAAGAGTGGGGATTTTTTCAGGTAACTTTTGTTTTTACTCTTATTTTTACTGTTATATTTAGGGGAAATGCTACAGGACAGGTCCCGTTACATAACCATTCCGTCGGGTTTGTAACCGTTAAATCAAATATCATTGACGGTGTTACAAACCTCGACGGAATGATTTCGTAACTAGTATCTCTCATTTATTTATATATATATACACACACTTGGATAATTTGGATATGCAGCTTACATATTATGTTTTGTGTGGAATGGTTTAACCGTTAGACAGTATCGAATTTTATATCTTAATAACAAAAATAAATACTTATGTTATAAAGTGTCATACTTTCATTTTATCTATAATTGTTTAACCGTTGTACTGTTATAAATTACTATAGTTGTTATTGTTAGTGCATAATTAAAACAGTACTTTGATGATTTGTACATTATGCATGTACATCTTAATTTGTATTTGTTCAATTAAATTTCTGATAAATAAAAATGAATTGACCGCGCAATTACTCGACCATATCGACAGCTGATCAACCATGGGATCTCTGAGGAGCTGTTGGAGAAGGTGAAGAAAGTTGCATCCGAATGCTTCGAACTGGAAAGAGAGCCGAATTTCAAGAACTCGAAGCCCGTCAAACTCTTGAACGAAATAATCGAGAAGAAAAGCGACGAGAAATTAGAGAATGTGGATTGGGAGGATGTTTTCTTGCTCTCTGATGATAATGATGATCAGTGGCCTACCAAAACCCCTGGCTTCAAGTAGTTATATATGCACAACTACATTTATTTAATTTTATTATTTTTATTTTTTCATAATATTAATCACTTTTAATGATATTAATATTTCATGAACCAAAAAAAAAAAAAAAAAACTTTATTTTAGTAAGAGCTGTTATCTTAATTACATGATGAAGTATCCTTTTGCAGTTTCATGCACGTTGACGTTGAGACATATGACAACTGAGAGGGAAAAAAAAATAAAATAAAATTATTATACTAAATGATAAACTTAAATATATTTCAAATATATTGTTAGCATCATGAGACCAAAATTCATTAATTAATATCCCATAAAACAGGGAAACTATGAAGGAGTACAGATCCGAGCTCAAGAAGCTAGCCGTTCGAGTCATGGAGACCATGGATGAGAACTTGGGCCTGCCCAAAGGTTACATCAATCGGGCCTTCAACGCCGGGGCCCAAACCGGCGACAAGGCCTTCTTCGGCACTAAGGTCAGCCACTACCCTCCGTGCCCCCAACCCGAAAGGGTAAATGGGCTTCGGGCCCACACAGATGCTGGTGGGGTCATCCTCCTGTTCCAGGATGACGAGGTGGGGGGCCTCCAGATCCTGAAGGACGGTGAGTGGGTCGATGTGCAGCCCATTAAAAATGCCATAGTCATCAACACAGGCGATCAAATCGAGGTCTTGAGCAATGGGAGGTATAAGAGCGTGTGGCATCGGGTTAGGGCCATGGGGGCTGGGAACAGGCGGTCTATAGCCTCGTTTTATAACCCGTCGTTCGAGGCTAAGATCGGGCCCGCCGAGGGATTGGTGGCCCAGTATCCGGAGTTTGTGTTCGGGGATTATATGTCGATTTATGCTGAGCAGAAGTTTTTGGCTAAGGAGCCAAGGTTTCAAGCTGTGAAAGCAGTGTAGAATAATATCAGTTATGTCTTTTTGGTTTTTTTTTTTTCCTTATGTTTGTGTGATGATAATAATGCAAGGCTTGTGACTTTGCGTGAAATTTAAGTTGCATGTTATATGAGTCAACTCAGGTGGTCTTTATCTTTTGTTGAAATAAATTTTATATGAACTTTACCAAAATTGTAAGTAGCTTAATTAATGTATTTTGGAAGTTCAAGTGAGCAAAATCGAGCCGCACCATGGGATTCGGTGCGGTTCGATTCGTTTTTTTAATGTAAAAAAATTTCGGTTCGATTTCGATTCGATTCGGTTTTTTTTAATGTAAAATAAAAAAAATAAAAATTGGTTCGATTTCAGTTTGTTTTTCCAACATTGCGGTGCGGGGAAATTATAATTTTTCATAAGTTCAGTTTTCGATTTTGTTGGGTTCGTCCAATTTTGCACGGAACCGTACCTAATTGAATAAAATATAAAGAAAAACTTAAATAAAACTGAAAACCGATTCGAACCGTGCATTGTGGCAGGGGCGAAAGCACTTGGGGGGTCGGAGAGGCGCCGGCCCCTCTAAAAAAAATAATTAGGGGTAGGGGATTTTGCTGGAACTGGAAGATTTTCCGTTGAACGCGCATGTTGGGCCCTCCCCGGTTTCATGCGGTACATACATGACCGAAGGGGCGCCACCGGTTTTGTCGTAAAAATTTCTTTTAAAGGCAAATTGGCCCCTCCCCGAAACGGGATCCTGATTTCGGGACAAGAAGAACTATAACAGCAGCATAATTTAATAACTTTTTCATTTTTATTATATTTTGAGTTGGTTAATTAGCCGACTTGCGGTGTACCGAAATGACTCAAAAACCGAGTCGATCATTACCGAAAAATACTTTTATGAAAGTACGGGAAGCGGAGAGTGCGTTGGTGGCATCGATTTATGATTTTGAGGTCCCGGCCATTTATTTTGGGTAGCCCGAAGTTGAGAGAAAAATAACAGTGGCGGTGATTTTATTGTCATTTTCATGTCTGGACTTCAGGCAACCGTCGGCCCTCGTTAGGCGTGCTGAAAATTAGCGGGAGTGCTTTCTTGAAAGCACGAGAACAGTAGAAGTCGTTCGTATAATTTATTTCACGTTTAGAAGTTTCGAGCATTTATTTTGAGAAGCTCGAAGTCGAGTGCGCATAATAGAAGAATAAAAAGCCCTTTTGCGGGGTTCCGTAAGGTTGCGTGTGACCTCGGTTTAGCGAGAATCGAGTTGGAGCGTATAGACAATTCAAGCACGATTCCATACGGACAAATTTCGCATTTTTCGGAGTTCCAATCATTTATTACTGGAGTTTGAATTTCTCGTTAAATAGTATCAAAAGGAGCAAATTTGTCGGGGAAGAGTTCGATCGTTCGAGGCTCAGCTTTTCGTCTAAAGAAAGGAGGTATAATTTTTGATTATTATTATAATTGAGTCCGAGATTTTATTAGTATAAATTCGAGAATTTTTCGAGTTAAAACAATTTTGTTTAAGTATACCAGTTTAATTTCGGACTTAGTTTGATTTTTAGAAAAATCTCTAGAGTATTTCTTTATATCCTGCGAAAATTTTTGAGAGCGTCCACAAAAGCCCTTTGAGCGCCCTTCCGATGCCGGAGTGGGGGTGATGCGCCGGGGGATAGCCGGAGTGGGGGTGGTGCGTTGCGGCAAATTTGGCCCTCCCCGAGATGACCGGCTGGTTTCGCCACTGCATTGTGGTGCAGTTCGGCTTGGTTATTTTAGTGTAAAAAAGTTCGGTTCGGTTTCGTTTCGGTTTTTTTACTAGGTTGCGATTGTGTTCAGTTAATTTTTTTGCTAGGATAGATTTTGTCAACTTGTTACGTGGATGACATAAAAATCCGTGTCAATAGAATACTCGGACACAAAATCGATCCACAATCCCTAAAATTGATCACTCTTTACTCAAATTGCAATAAGTAAATTGGAGCCGAGATTATATTGCAATTACCCAAAGATTGAGATAAAATTGCCAAACCTAAAAATGTTAAGATTTATTTAGCAATTAGCCCTTAAAAAAATAATAATGACCTTAACCAAGGGCAAAAATGGAAAACGGTAATCAGCTCTATATAATAACCTTAACCCTCAACCAGTTTTTCAGTATCCATTAGCCGGAAAAAAAAATGAGGCTACAGAGATCATCGGGATTTTCACCAAAGGGCGGTTGCTCGTCTCCGGACGCCGATGATTTTTTTTCGAAAATCAACAGCCCTTTATTTTCTGGAAAAAAAAAAAGGAAAAATGAAGAAAATAAAAAAGAAAAATATAATAATTATCACTTCGCTTTCTCAGTCACTCACACATACACACATACATACTGTGATTCTTCTTCTTCTTCTTCTTACTGGAAGATCGATATTTAAGGCTGTGTTTGGATACAAATTTTATCTTCAGATCTGCTATTGGGTTTTGGGGATTAGGGTTTTCGGAGGCTGTGATGATACCTGGTTGGTTGCTTGGTTTCTTCTGAATTTCAGGGCTAATGGATCGGGGCAGAGGAAAAAATCCGACCCGTATCTTGGCGGGGCAGGCCGGACGGCGTTGTGGCTTTGTCGCATCGCAACCGGTTTATTATGCAGCCATGGCGGTGTTGCTTTTTCCTCCTGTCTCTTTAAACAGATCTGAGCTTCCAATTTTTTATTTTTTTTTCCTTTTTTCGTTTATTTTGTTATGGGGTTTTCGAACTATTTTTTTTTTTTTAATTACGAAATTATTTGATTTTCTTTTTGTTTGTCAAATTCATAAATTTGATGCCATTTAGTTAAAATTTATGGTATTAGAAACGAAAATATATGACTTTATAATATTAAAATGTTGAAATAAACTTCCATTTTACATTGCTTTCCTTTTAGTTAGTTGTGGAAATAAACAATGGCAATTTAAATTTAAATTTTTATATTTTATAAAAATGATTTAATGAAGTATAAATTTTCCATCTACTAAGTCATATTAATTATATATTATTAATTATATGAGTGGTTTAATTAGAATGTATGATCAGATTAATATGTCAATTATTCTTTTCGATTCATGTTTTTTTTTTATTAGTATATATACTCACTACAATACGTAAAAGGTTATACTTAAAAGACTTAATTACACAAAATCCTCACTTTTTGTGTAATTTCAAATAAAATTTAACTTTTTTAGCTTTGCAAATAAATATCAAATTTTTATTATATGCAAGGTTTTAAATAGCGGGCTAAAACTTTGATGGCACTGTAGTTATAGCGGAGCTATAGCGGGGATTTAGCGGTTAAATTGCACATGAATACAAATAGCGGCACGTTGCCAAAAAAGTTATTTCTCAAATAGCGGCAACTTTAGCGAGCTATTTATTTCCTTGATTATATGTTAGCAAATCTGTTTCAAAATCATTTTCCGGTCACTCTTGTTGATATGTTCGATTAAAACACTAAAATCGTCTAAAATCACTTGAAATCGCTCCCTCTGCTCAATTTCCAGAATTTGGAGGTGAGCTCTTAAATACATTCGGAGTGTTGGGGTGAACTCGATTTTTAGGGATGAAGAATCGCGCCATGGAGAAGAGAAGAATCACTGCAATTTTATTTTTCTTTTTTTCAATTAGAGTAGAATAACCCAATCTTTATGAAGATTATGGGCAAAAAAACATGGTGATAAAATCATATTTTTCAATTTGTACGGAACTTTAATTTTAGTTAATTTGTTGGCATATGATGTGACAAAAACATGGTTAGGAGTTTCAAATATTGATGTCACATAAGTCTCATAAGTGTCACGTAAAATTTCTGATCGAACACGTCAACAAGGATTGGTCGGAAAAAGGTTTTGAGACAAATTTGCAACACATAATAAAAATTTGGTATTTGTTTGTAAAAATAAAAAGATTGAGTTTTATTTGCAAAACACGAATAATAGAATTTTATGTGCAATTAAGCCTACTTAAAATTATATTAAATAATGTTATATTATATTTACAATCTATATTTTCTTTACACATATTTGTGCATTACTTGTTGGAAAGATTTGCATGACGTTGCTTACATTTTCGTACTTGCCCCTATTTACCTTTATTTTCTTCGACTTTCTTAAACGTGTACCATTTTGCTTCAAAACACGATATGACGATAAATATATGTTATCCACATCAAATAAGGGTGCCGTGTTCGAGAACAAGTCTTTTCGGAGACGTTGCTTACATTTTCGTATTTGCCCTTATTTATCCTTATTTTCCTCGACTTTCTTAAAAGTGTATCATTTTGTTTCAAAATACGATAAGACGACAAATATATGTTATGTCGAGAGCCAACTAGCCCGATAGACTTACACAACGCAAGATTGGGAGATGCATCACATCATTTTAATAAGATTGATCTAGTTTTAATCATCTTCTATTTCACTTGAGTTGATATCACCATATCGGATACTTTGGGGCGATTCCAACATGTTAAAAACGTTTTTGTGGGCAAGTTTTTGTTACTCTTTTTAATTAAAATTTAACTTAAATTTAATTTATTATACATATTCTTCTTAATATTACTAATATAATTAAATAATATCATTCATTATTTTACACATATTAATTTTACTTCACTATGCATCACTTCACATATTTTTAATTATTTATCATTTTTAGTAATCTATCTCTCTTACTTTTTTTATATCAAACTAACTTTAATCATTAAAATTTAAATATTATTCAAATATAAACTCATAATTAAGTCCTCTACATAATCAACTTTATTCAGAATTACTTCCCCTTAACTAATAAATTCAACTAAAATTGATTTTATTTATAGCTAATCTCCCCGTTTGTATTTTGTTTCGTTTTTGCATTATACAAAATTTCTATGAAATCATCAAATGGTTTTTTATGGAGCCATCCACCACTTATTGTATTGACACCTGTTCAAATTGTATTTATTGTAAAGCACGTGGCAATACAATATTGGTGAATAAGTGTGAATGACTCCGTAAGTCAAACCATCCGATGACTCCATAACAAAACTGTTCAATTGTACTTGATTTTTTTTTTTGACATTTGGTTAGTTTTCCTCAAATCTGAAAATAAGAAAAACTAGTACAACACCCGTGTATGGGTTCTTGTTAAAAATTATTCTTAAATTTTAAAATTAATGAGAAAACTATATTAAATTTAGTTTACTTTTTTACAAAAAAAATATATTACTATATATTTTAGAATGATATGTGTTACTTATGACTTACATGTGTTATATTATATTAATTTTTATAACTTATATCATATAACTACTTGAAATATAAATATATTAGTTGATAAATAATTTTATTTTTCTAATTAATATAAAAAATAATTTATTATTGTTATAAAGATAAATATAAATTATTTTTTATACATACAATATGGATGTTAAATCGAAACTCATCAAAAGAAGATTAATTTTATATATTACATATGTAAAACTGATAAAAAATATAAAAGTTATTAAATTTTAAATTATATATATACAAATAGTTATAATAAGGGATAATATTAAAATTGAATTAATACATGTAACATGACCATAAATAATCAACATATTTATGGTAATTCGAACATAATTATTTTTGGTTTGGAATTAAATTAAAATTTACCCAAGCCTCGAAGCATGTAATTGTGCCACATAGGATTTCAAAGCACCAGAAGCAACTACGTGCCACATAGGATTTCGAAACACCAGAAGCAACCACATAAGCTCAGCGCGTTCTGGATGAATATATATGGGGATGGGGATGAGGTGGGGGTAATTTGGGAAAGCAAAATAACTATATAACCCATCTTCTTTACTCAAAACCCTCTATAAGATCCATTAGCCAAAAAAAAATGAGGCAGAGTGAGAGAGCTGGGAATTTTTTGAAAGGGTTGTTGGTTGCCCCTCTCTCACACACACGGCCGATGATTTTTCCGTTCAAAATCCTCAACAACCCTTCACTTTCCTCAAACAAACCATCAATAATTACTCATACACAATCTGAATGTGTGTGTGTGTGTGTGTTTTTTTTTTTTGGCATCGTCTATGTATGTATATATGTTGCTGTTGTTGTTGATGTTCTTGGCTCTTACCGAATTTTGGAGGCTGTGATGATTTTTTTCTTTTTATTTTTTGTCTGGTTTTTGAGCTAATGGATCTGGTGAAGGGGATAATGCCGACCCGTATCTTGGCGGGGCGACCCGGACGGCGTTGTGTGATTTTGTCACATGCAACCGGTGATCTGCAGCCATGGCGAGGATGGGCTTATTTTCCCTTTTTACCTATACAGATCTGAGCCTCCATTAATAAAAAATTAAAAATAAATAAGAAAGAAAATAAAAATATTAGTTGATTGTCTTTTGTGATTAGTCTTGGTTTTATGGTCGAATTTCGTCATAATCTGTTTTTGGAAATGTGGCTCAGGTAATCAAGTTACACTGATATTTGATAATTGAAAATTTTCATCTATTATTATGAAAATATTCCAGTTATACCATACTAACATAATTAATTGTGCTTTTACCTAAAAGATAAGATTTAATTGAATTAATAGTTAGATTTAGTTATTATTTCATACTAAATTTCTATCTTTTTTCGAGTGCTTTGTGTTTAGTTACCAAATAAAAAATAAAATCATGTAGATATTATGGAATCAATAGTACACAAAAATCAAGTAGATATTATGGAAAAAATCTTGTGATAAATTCCTTTTCTTCCGTGAATAACGTAGCTCAAGAGTTGGTAGGAAATGTAATATATATTAAAAATATACTGAATATAAATTCGTGTCAAATTCTAACTGACGAGAATACTTAATAACATCTACGTTGATGAATGAACTATCTATATAAACCATACATATACATAAAAGAAAAAAAAAAAGTCAAAATCTTTTAATATACAAAAATACTATCTATATAAACCATACATATACATAAAAGAAAAAAAAAAGTCAGAATCTTTTAATATACAAAAATAACAAAAAACATGATATTGCTCCTTTGTTAATTTCATTTTCAATAAAAAAAACTTCTAATATATCAAACATAAACTATTAATAGATATTGAAAGCAGCAAAAACAAACATCCATTCACAAGTTAATTTGCACATAACTAATATACCAAATATAAACTAAGATGTACAATAATTGTACATATCCTCAAGATGTACATATATTGTACATATACTACATTATAAACTAATTTGTAAAATGAAACCTACTTCGTTACCATCATCATCCTTTTCGGAAAAAAACTGTTAATAATCCCGGCGACTCCAATCTGAAGTCTGTAGATTTCAATTACTATATATCTACACACAGTCAAAACCATAAAAATTGAACCAAACACCGATTTTTCTGCAACCAACTAATCATCTCCCCCAATAATAGGCTTGCCCCTCTGTGGTGAAAATCAATACAGATGGTGCGGATAGAGGAAATCCGAGGATATAAGAGCGGGGGATATTTTTATAGACTAAGTCAAGAAAACTCTCTCACAGCCAAAGAGAAAGTTGTATCTTCAACTACATAAGATTTCATTAAAGATTTAAGACAAGTGAGAGCAAAAACTTAATAGTTTCTTGCCAATTTTTGTAAGTGGTGTCGAATCTTGTATTTACATTCATTCTTAGTCCACTAATATTTGTAAGTTGTGTCGAATCTGTTGTAATTACAGTTAGGCGCTCCCACTGACGTTTGACATGTCAGTGACATCGCTTACATGGAATGACCGTGGTCTGGCTAATAGGACCACCCTTGCTCATGTTAGATCTCTCACTCGTGAGCATAACCTTGACTTTGCGGCTTTCTTAGAGCCTATGACTCGTGACCCTTCTTTTG
>CACSLK010034002.1:2351905-2366280 GCA_902706635.1 Striga hermonthica | reverse complement strand
TTTTTTTTTTGTTTCGATGTGAGTAGCAACACTCCTCCCTTTTCTTTCCATTCCCAAAGGTAAAAAAAGAACATGAAAGAAAAACTTACAAACGGGAGGAAGCATGATTATCTTATGTGTTGCTCGAGGTCTACTCTCTCATATCTTATTGATGCAATATTTAAAAATTTTGGAGGAACTTATCTCAAATTTTGATCATTTCTCTAGGTAATCATTCACTATCTGATCTTGCAGAAACTGGATACCCGAGTAAGGGTGTTAATGGATCACTAAATAGTATGCAATTTATTTCTGATGAGCTCAAGGAACAATATGCTCCTCTAAGGAATGCATGGGTGCTTTGTGATGACTGCCAAAAATGGCGGAGGATACCTGCCATCCTTGCTGATCAAATTGAAGAAACAAACTGTGGATGGTAAACAATGACTGCAGCATTAGACTTTGATCCGAATTATCTGCATATTTTCATATCTTTTTCTTGTTTGATCTGGTTGTTTTGTCTTTGTAAACTCGTGACACATTGTGATTACTTGCAGGCTCATAATTTAGGTAGTAGGCATTGCTTTTATCTGATGAACTATTTTGCAATACGGCTAGGAGTATCACAAACTTGAAAAGCATCTTACCATAAATATTCACTCCGTTTGGACTTGAAGAATTTTTGTACAAGCAGTGGTACAGAAGTATCATATCTAAACAATGAGGTGCTTCTAGCATACATTGGTGGTTAGAGCGTGCATGACCTCATATTTGGTCCATAAATTTCGTGTCAGGAATACTCTACTGAGCATATGCACTTTTTATCAGGCAGATTGCCATGTTTGTTCCATTTTGCTTTACAGTACACTTATCTTGGGGGGTTCAGAGTGTCTGTTATGGATTTGGGTTACCTGAATTAAGTTTAAACTTTTTCACTATTAACCTTCCTTTTGCTCAGTTGAACTTCTAATCAAATGAATTATCTGTATTAGCCATTTTCTTTAGCTGGATGGTTGGTTGGGATTTCTGAGAGTTAGGTTGTCATTCCAGTTAAGCTGATGCTCATTAACGCATTGGTGGTTAATGGTTTGTTTAGGAAGAAAAACTGGGGGTACTTCGGAAAACTTGTTTAGTGGGATAAATTTTTTAAATAAGTCAAACTTCATATTTTCAATGAATGTATGGAGTATTGTTTTTGTTAATGATGAATGACGAGTGGGGGCATTGGTTTTCAAGCCTGTAGTTGTTACTGCGAGTCTTAATATGTTATTCAGTTGCTTTTAATTGAGAGAGCAGAGTATTGATTTTATAATTTTAATTTATTTCAGGACTTGCAAAGATAACTCAGACAAAGACTTTGCTGACTGTTCAATCCCTCAAGAGAAGTCTGATTCTGAAATAAATAAAGAGCTGGAAATATCTGATGCTGATGAAGATGCTTATAATGCGCTGCAGAAATCTATCCAAATTCGTTCCCAAGGTACTTGATAATGATTTGATGCCTCAAAATTAACTGTGTCTTCCGCATGCTCCCTGCATTCCGAGTTGGTTAGTTATATCTGAGTTGATTTTTTTATCTGTTGCAGCTGTCCAAAAGCCACCCTCTTGGTCACTTATTAGGTCCAACTTGTTTCTGCATCGAAGCCGGAAAACTCAGACCATCGATGAGGTCAATGTTTAGTTGTCCATCTCCTAAATTATTATTATTATTATTTTTTTGTTTCCTGCTTAAAGTTCGTTCATTGATCTGCATCAGTTTTAATTAATATTTGTTCTCAGTCCATAAAGTATTAAAGTTCATTCGTTTGTTGCCTGTTTTTATATTGCGCAAGCTCTTCTATCGTCAATCCTTTTCAACCAAAAAGTGCCATAAGAAGAGTTTTCATTGTTAGCTAGTGAAGGTTAAATTGTTTTGTGTTTAGTAGTCTATGTTTGGTCGGTCTCAAACTCCCAGTTTTCCATTGACTAGAGGGGAACCTTTTAGACCTTCACCTTTTACGATGAATTTCCTGGGTAATGATTAGTTGTATGTTATGCTTTTTATGATTTGGTTATCATTTGGGCTGTCAGAGAAAAATTAATTTACTGTGGTCTCTTTGCTTGTCTTGTTACATTTTAAGAGCGTGGTTTGCTTTTGCCAACACGTGAGATTATGGGTTTTGAGTTCTATGGTATTGAAAGTACAAATGTATTCAAGCGTCCTGCATTCTCCTTTAAATTTATTGAACCAATAGCTTTCAATATCTTGCCTATTTCATTTGTGCATTACAGGTGATGGTCTGCCATTGCAAACCTCCAGCTGATGGCAGAATGGGTTGTGGTGCTAAATGTTTGAACCGAATGCTCAACATTGAGTGTGTCCGAGGAACTTGCCCATGCGGTGAACTTTGTTCAAACCAACAGGTGTGGTAAATTTTCCTTAGTTCCAACTTATGTCCTTTCTAATTACTGAAGTTTATCTTTTGCATTTGCTTACAGTTCCAGAAGCGCAAGTATGCCAAATTGAGGTGGTTCAGGTGTGGGAAGAAGGGTTTTGGTCTTCAAGCTCTTCAAGATATCTCTCAAGGACAGTTTCTCATAGAGTATGTTGGAGAGGTAACCTGGACTCTTATATACTTGAGGCATTTGACACCTGATGTAAATAGATCATGAGCTGATCATATTATACTGACTAGGCCCAACGTCTAGGTAATGAATATCATGAACCGAGTTTTATGGTTAATTGGTTATTGAATATTACAATTATGTGTACAAATCAGTTTGTGTTACTTCATGCTGAAACTGAGTTTACACAGCATTTATAGGGATATTTCCTGACATCAAGATATATAATTTCGATTCCTTCTGTACCTTGGAGAGAAAATTGCTAGTATCTGATCTTCTTACATGAGTAATACGAACACCATGTTTTTCTTTTGATGCAATAGGATCATTCTATCGTATTACCTTGGACTGCTCTTTTTTAGCGGTTATTCGAATTTATTATCAGCTCCTTTCCTTTAGGTAATGCTAAATGTTGATTAGTCTAACTGTACTCAGTGTATGTCACCTGAGGGGACTGAAGAACTTCAGCTGAGGACTTTTAGCTTGATCTAATTTGGTAGTCATTAGTTTTTTGGGTCACCACATCATCATATAAATGTGGTTTTTTATGTATCCATATAGTTTTACTGGAGCAATGCTATCAACGGATGGTGCTTTGAACCTTTTTCTATCATATTAGATTTCTACATCTGCAGAGTGAAGTGAATATTCAGTTTATTTTTGTGTTTACGGTGTTTGGGGATGTTTCAGGTGCTTGATATGCGTGCATATGAAACAAGGCAGAAAGAGTATGCTTTGCAGGGACACAGACATTTTTACTTCATGACGCTCAATGGGAGTGAGGTTTGCCATCATCCCTCTTTTTATACGTGTGAAGTTGAAAGCATTTTTTGTAATCCAATGCTTTAGTGTTGCAGTAGTGCAACCCCGGTTATTAATCGTCTTGTACTTTTTGTTACTTTTATCTGGCAACTTTGATGATCTCTGATCATTTAAAAGAGTAATTACTTGTCATTTGTTTTGTATCTGGTACTATTTTGTTTCTGTGTTAATTTTTTGATTCCATGTCCCTTTTCTCCAGTGAGAATAGCAGCATATGTTTGTTATAAACAAATTATTTAGAAGTTTATGTTTGGCTTCCATGGGCAGTGCTAGCTATTAATATTCACTTTTCCTATATGATTTTCGAAGTTGATATCATAAATATTTCAAACAGACTCGGTTCCTGGGGCCTCTTTCTGGCATCCTTCGTATTTTTCTGTACCTGTAACATACAGATAGTTGGGCTTTGATTCAGGTTCTCAATACCTTTCATGCTTGCAGCAGCATCACATGTACTTTGCTAAATTCTCACCTAAAATGTATGGATTCAAATAAATTTTACTATTAAGCATTTATTTTGCATTAATGAAATGCTTGAGCATGAATACAGCTGTGATGAGTGAGTGACAACAGCCCTTCACAATAGTTGCTGGATGCCCGCTGCCAACTTTTAATCATCTTTTTAGATTCTTTAGATGCCATGGTTGAATTTTTCTGTAGTCGGGTAGCTATAAGCATTACCCCAATTCATGGAAAATCTATGGTATTCAGAGTGAACATGCACTTGCTTGATGAAGTTTAATTTGTTTTAATTCCTATATATTATTTATTATATAATTTCACGTTTATTGCAATTTCTGCTTTCCTGTAGGTGATCGATGCATGCGCCAAAGGAAACCTTGGCCGCTTTATAAATCATAGCTGTGATCCTAATTGCCAAACGGAAAAGGTACCATGAAATCTTAATCTTTATATGTCTTCACGTAGTCGGTGATTCATTATAGGAAATTGCCTGTGTAATTTGCTTATATGTTATGATTGTTAAACAAGTTCTGTTCTAGATCCTTGAGCACGTGACCTTGGCCTCCCCACTGATAGTGGTAGACTTGATGTTATATTGAGAGTGACAATGCTACAATGATTCAATGACTATCTATGTAATCTTTAAAATATTAGTTTATTGACTATGAATTTCTCGTCTCACATGATATGCACAACCATCTTGACTGCCAACACTATCAAAATTTTATCTTTTGCTTCCTCTTCATATTTTACTTCTGGAATCCGAAGCTATTGTCATTTTTCAATTGTTTAGAAAGGGATATTACACCATGTCGCTGATTCGTTAATTGTGCAGGTCCGCATGTATGTTGTTTGAGAAACACTAATGCGTAATTTTGGTCTTTAAAATTATTAACTTTTGATTTTTGTATGCTTTGACAGTGGATGGTGAATGGGGAAGTTTGTGTTGGACTTTTTGCTGTCAGGGATATAAAAAAGGTATCTTTTTCTGATACCAGTGGCAAATCATTCTCCTCATGTTTAGTCTAGTTGTACCAATACTTGTTTGTGTCCCAATGTAGGTTTTTATATCTACAGCAATGTTTCTTCCAATCATTATTAAAAACCTTGTCCTGTATGCCAACATATCAACTCTAATTCGCTGTTGTAGGCAATAAAGTATGATGTGCTTGCTTTGAGGAAAGCTGTCTTCTCATAATTTTTATTGGTTGCTGGAAAAATAGTTGTCTATTGTTGGTCTCATCCCTATGAAGATGCTGTTTTTCATTCATTTTGAATGTCACTATGCCAGGGCGAGGAGGTCACATTTGACTACAACTATGTCCGCGTGTTCGGTGCCGCTGCAAAAAAATGTGTGTGCGGTTCACCCAATTGTCGGGGCTATATCGGTGGTGATCCAACGAATTCCGAAGTTATTGTTCATGGCGACTCAGATGAAGAATTTGCAGAACCTGTTATGACATTGGATGATAGAGAAATGAAAGAAGATTGGAATGACATAATATCTAATTCATTGCTTGATAGAGAGAAAGAAACTATCACTGAACCTCCTGAAAAAAGAGATGGAAGGAGAAAACAGCTTAATGTTGTTGCTCAATCAGAGAATATCTCTTCCGAAACTGTAGTTAGAAAAGTGGCATTTAGTTCTGCTGGCAGTGACGGATCCTTTAATATGTCAACTGCTCAGCAGGTAGCTGACATTGTTCAAGATGATAAACCTGACGAATCTTTTAACAATGATTTTGCTTCTAAATCTAATGCTGATGTTGGGCTATTGGATGCTAAGAAAGACCAAGAAGAGTCTTTGAGTATTTTTGAACCAGCCGTTTCAAATGTTGAAGCCGGAGTGACCCAACTTGCGGATGTTTCTTTACAATCAGAGGATTTTTTGAACAAAGCATTATCTTCAGCTCAGCATACACCAAGAAAGGAGGTAACAAGCAATGCATTGACTAGCAAAGTGCAGCTTAGTACAACCAAATGTAATAGAAAGTTGAAATATGCTATTTCCGGAGGAAAGGAGTTAGTGAAGCCTGGTTTTTCTGTCAAGAGTCGTTTGCCATCTTCAATTAAGAAAGAGAAGCCTAAATCAAATCCTGTGAATGGGAAATTGAGTGCGGATTTGGATAAATTAAATGCAGCAAATCACAAATCTAAAAGTTTACCGGATATCACCTTAAACAATCATGTCGAAACAGGTAAACCGTCAGCTGTTCCGTACGTACTTCCTTTTGTGGTAATATACTTTTACTGAAACGACTTAACTTAATGGATTGTAGTTGAGAAGAAACTGAATGAGTTGCTAGACACTGAGGGGGGAATAAGTAAGCGAAAAGTAAGTATTATATTTTTCATGTTCTGTGAGTTTTTTTTTTCAAGGCTTCTGATGTCATTTTGTTTCTGCATATTGAAGCAATCAGGTCTTGATTATTGATGCCACCCAATTTTTATAGTAACTTCCAATATGCATGGCTGATAATGATTGCTATTGATATTATGGTTGCTACTTATGCACTTGATCCTATTTTGTGTTCCATGTCTAAATTTCCTTTACCTTGTAGCAGGATGCATCAAGAGGTTACTTGAAGCTTCTATTTCTAACAGCTACCTCAGGAACTAGCGGTCATGGTGAAGCTATACAGAGGTATGTCTGGATACGCTCATGTAACCCACCCTACCCTCCCATGGTCTTAAGTACATGATATATAAACTTGACTGATGCTTGATGTGTTTGAATTTTGAAGTAATCGGGACCTCTCGATGATCTTGGATGCACTCTTGAAGACCAAGTCTAGGACAGTTCTGGTTGATATAATTAACAAGAATGGTAATTATTTATTATTGTTTAGTTGCCAAAATATGCTTGATCACATTTTTTTTGCTGACAAGTTGAATTTGGGGTCTATAGGTTTGCAAATGTTGCACAACATAATGAAGCGATACCGAAAGGAGTTCAACAAAACCCCAATACTCCGCAAGCTTCTTAAGGTGACTTAAATGAGCCGTTATTTCTTGTGGAACTACAGTTTCCTAATGACTTGCTTATTTAACCTATATGGTATATGGAGCATTATTTCAAATTATAATTTTAAAATACGAATGTTGTTGAGTTAATGATTAAAATGTTAAAGAAAATAGCAATAGTTGAAATAGTTAATATCTGTTCACTTATTGCACGTAGGTGCTTGAGTATTTGGCAACAAGGGAAATTCTTAACCTAGAGCACATAACTGGAGGTCCACCTTGTCCTGGAGTGGAGAGGTGAAAAGAAAATCAATTACTATTACTGTTGCTCTATGATTTTTTTGATAATTTTATATGAATGAAGAAGGTATCCCCAAACTTGTCACATGCATGTGCAATAACCAGGACTGCAATTTATGAGCTTATTAGTTATCTCTTAACCTTATATTCGTATACTGTTGGTTTCATGTTAGTAGTATCATGCACATGTAATTAGTCACACTTTGCCCAATGTATAAACTGTACTCGGTTCATGCTTAGGGGAAAGTGTCTGAAGGTATGACTTTCATGTGACTAGTGTGTACCCAGGCAAATTTGAGGGCTGGTGAAATCTGAACACTATTAAGATAGAATGATGACTCAGTCGGCTAAATAAAAGAACTAAACAAACGAAAATGACAAAATGAATATTAGAAAGAGGGAGTTATGCCACGTAATACATAACTTTTTGAGGTACAGACTAAGTATAGATGGAACAAACTGAAGTGAGATGTGTCCCGTGATTTTAGTTATTACCATGAATCAAAATATGGTTGCATGAACAACAGTTACTATTGCAACTCCGAAATTCACTTGATTCTTGCATTTCAAGTCGGCTATCATTTGGCCTCTTGTTGTTGTTGTTGTTGTTTTTTTTTTTTCTGGGAATCTTGACTAGTGAGAATGCATCTTAAATGCTTGATCATTTGCTTCTTTTGCATGTATGTTGTCTTCTAAATTCATCTTATTCTCTGCTTGCAGTTTTCGAGATTCAATATTGACGCTGACGGATCACGGTGATAGGCAGGTAATGCTAGACAACCCCTTCTCCATTTAATTGTGGAATCGGTCACTTCTTAAGGTCACATATTAAGTAGCATAGTACAGCCCATACACTGTGCTGTCAATAGACAAAGAATAAAACTCAGCTTGATCAAGATTTTGGTTGCATCCAAGATTTCCATTATACAGAAAATTATTGATTTCTTCTTTACGGTCATTTTAACTAAATTATTTTAGCTACTGTTCTGGACTATCAAGAAATTACATGTTGCTTCTCTTCAGTGTTCAAGTAGAGAAGAAAATGCACTTTTGTCCCGTCACTAACTCACTTAAAAAAGTAAAAATACTTGAGACTGAAAATTCTGAAATTTTATCCCTACCTCTCTCAGGTCCATCAAATTGCACGTAACTTCCGTGACAGATGGATCCCAAGACACTTAAGAAGAAAATGTTTCACGGAGCCAGACGATGCCAAGATCGAATTTCCTCACTATTCAGGTCACGGCAGGCCACCATCAGCTTCTTCGTCACAAGATCACCCAAACAATCGAATCGAAAAATCCGAAGAACCTATTGCTGCATCATCATCTGGTGTTGTTGACTATCCAACCCCCATGAATTCTGATAACAATAATAATAATGGAACTACCAAAACAGGAGTACGAAAACGTAAGAGTCGATGGGACACCCCACCTCATAATTACAATTCTACCCCTCCGGGCTTTTCATCCCCGCATAATGACGATTCTGCCCCTCCCGGATTTTCGTCTCCCTGTAAGAAGCCTAAAGATCAAGTGAATAGTTCTTTAGCCGCTCCATTTGGTACCAATTTGGGAAACTTGCAGCCGAAATTCGCAGCGAGTTTGCCTTTGTCCTACGGAATTCCGTATTCCATGCTGCTGCGATTAGGCTTGCATGAAGCAGAAAATATCGTGAGCTTGAAAGTGACCCCTGGTCTGCCTTTCCACCCATTTCCTCCATTGCCTACGTACAAGAAAGTGGGCTCACAAACGATGGGCCCTAAATCTGGGTCCATTTTCAGTGAACCTGCAGAAAGATATGAACGAGTTAATAACGGTAGTGGTGATGATTGTGCTGCTGGTCATTCTTCAGGGCATAAACGTACGATTGCCAATGGCATGGGCCTGCCCGAGATGAATTCTCCGATTGGCCCGGATTTCGAACGGGATGGGAGCTCACATAGTTTGGGAAGGAAATTCTTTAGGCAGCAAAAGTGGAATCATGCTAAGGCGGCCCCGCCTTGGGTTCGGATGAGAAACGGTCACGTGGGGAATACGAGAAATGGTGGGTCAGCGGGCACGGGTTTTGGGAGTGGAGCAAGTCAGTTTAGGAATTCATACGTTTGATGAGAGGCATTGTTAACTGGAGTGGAGGATATGAGACCCTGCAATTAATTAATTCATCAGATTATTTGTTATGAACAATTTATAGAGTTCGTTCTTATAGGGATTTGATTTTTTTTTTTTTTTTTTCAAAGGGGCTTTCGGGAATTGTGTTTAATGCTCCTCTTTGTTGCACCATAGTTGATTAGTTGTCCATTATTTTTTTTTCTTCCTAAAACCTCTTGTTTATTTACCACAATTGTTTGACGCACAGCAAACACTGAATTTCAAGGGTTCTTTTTATATTTCTTCAGTTTTATGTTCAATTGCAGGCTATAAGTCATGCTCATGCCTGTATTCTGTGAATACAGTCTTTGCTCAGGTGTGGAGTTAACAAAAAATAAGGGTTATATTTGAGGGAATTGATGTGTAGGGAAGTGAAGGGAGATTTAATTTGTTTATTTTGTTAATCCTACTTTGGTTAAATATTGATGACAAGGTGAGTTGAAGGGACTAGAGAGGGTTTTCTTTAAAGGGAAATGATAGTCTCTTTACGGAATTATTCCGTCGGGATTTATAACTGTTAGATCATTATCATTATATAACCGTCGTGAATAGTTGATCTAACGATTACAAACCCCGAATCATTTCGTCGTAACGAGACCGTAGAATCTCCCTTGTTTAAAATCCTTTGTTTAAATTTTTAGGAAGGGGAAAGTTCATTAATAAAAGCTTGGTGGCCCCCAAAATTACGTTTTACACCACCCCAAAGGCTAAAAAAGCTAGGTGGGATTTGCCAAAATCTACCCCTATGTGAAATTCACAGTTAATGACTGTTGTGTTATAAATTTATATATCAATTATGATGTTTCAAATAGATTTAGATTTTTGTAAGATTTTTTTTTAAATAACATAACTTCAATATTAATTGTGCTCCTTTGAGTTTTTAATATAATTGCCTTTTTAAAAAAAAAAATAAAGACAAACATCTTCTGTGCATATGGGGTTGATTTAATTTTGTTATGCAGCACTTGTAAGCTACTTGGACTGAGTTTCAGTTATATAACTCATAAGTTGAGAAAATAAAATAAAAGAAACTCAGTAGTGGGAAGCTGAATCAATTATGAAACTAAATAGCATACATTGGAAATCTTGATTCTGAAACTACTGTGCATGCAATCTCAGCTTAGGATCTACAAAACAAGGAGTAATAAGAAAACCAGGAAAACGAGTCTTAACCAGAATCCGGGCGTGTGGCCAAGCATTCTGCATCGTTCCAAGGTTGAAACGCATTGTCTTGCGAAGATTTCTGGCATAAAAAGTAGAAGCATAAAGTTAATCAGAAAATAGAATAATCTGATAAAAGAAGAAGATAATAAGCAAAAAACTTCTTTTTTATGGATTATTTCTCTCGTGCTCGCCTCAAGTAATCCTTGACCTGTCATGACAGACTATATACTATGATCAAGTACATAAGTTTTCAGAAGGTCTAGTCGAAATACAAATGAGATGTCAACTGTATTTGGAAATTTGTGTTTGTGACATTTTTGTAAAAGAGCGTCTGTAATTTTCATAGAAAATGGATTCTTCTTGTGTTATCAGTTCAGATATGTGGGTACTATTTGCAGTTATCTTCATAAATATCTCATATAAAGTAGAAATTGTTATTTTTCTTATTTACTGATCCATCATCACACACATAAAACTAACATGCCATAGAAATATCTGGACTATAACAACATAAATGTCCAAAGCTCGAAATTGAACATGCAACTGACTGACCTCAAGCCAAAAGAAGAAACCTCGTAAAAGGTTCAAAAGTTTTGGTTTATCATCTGGGAATTTCGAGAGTTGTCTTCTAAGACCTGCCGGTTGGGTAAAAATGACATAAAAAGATCAGATAAGTCGCGATTAACGAACAAGAAGGCACTGCAGTAAATTTTCATAAGAAATTAACTAAATATAAGACCCAAAAAGGGACACATTCATTTTTACAGCAAAATTTCAGAGCACATATTTTTATACTTTTTAAACAAGATAAAATACCATTATAACAACAACAAAAAATGGCAACCAACAAACACCAAATGTAACAGACCCATACAAACACAATTATACGAGACACTCAAGGTTTTACAAAACTCACCGGAATGGTAATCGAGATAAGACTTTCCAGATTTGTCTGTAGCGCTCGATCTCTCTCTCCCATGGCGCAATTCTCTATGGCGCTCTTCTGGCTTAGAGAGTTCAACATCAAACCACAGCTTCTCATACTCTTTTTCATCATAAGGCTTTTTAAGAACATCCATAAGCTGCCGCCTAAATTCAGACTACATTGCACAAGAAGAGCTTCAGCGATGTGTCTTATTGCATAAAAATCATACGGTAATCAGTCTCATTGCATATAAAATCATATGGGAATAGTTCAGCTGTTCTCTTTAAGGTTTAGCCTAATCACACTCTGTTACCTTTCAAAACTACAAAAACACCCCTTGAAGATGAATTTTTTTCCAGAACATCTCTATTTAGGAAGGCTTTATATATTGAGAGTTAGATTTTCATAGAAAGGAAAAACAAAGAACGTCAGTTATCTTTTTAAATTATGCACATTTTTATCATCTTTCAAAATTCACTTTCAAAAGAGGACTGTGCTGGCAAATAACTACAAATCTCAAGGAAATGTTTGTGATCATAAAAGATGAGTGGCTTTTGTTTGCATCTAAATTAAACCTTTCAAGGGCAGAGTAATAAAATAAAGAGTAAATGGTGAATTACTCGATCGATGGTTGACTAGTAAAACTGAATACGAAATAGCAACGTACACTGTTATTCACACTCGAATTTCCTTCGTTAAAAGTCGCACTATCCAAAATTTCCACTTCATCAGCCCAATCCTCCACATTCTCATACACAACACTGTGAGGCCGAAAATCGTAAACCATATGACCATCCACAAGATGGCATGCCTGCATGAAGGCGCCATAATCAGGTTCCTTTTTCACTTTACGTAATTTCCTCAGATTCTCTACTCTCTCAATCCTCAATTGCCTCTCACTAGAATCCGGCTTTGGAAAATCCTGTCCGCATTTATTGGGGGTTTGCTTATTTTTTTTCTTGGCACTCCTCAATTTCCTCTTATAATCCAAATCACGCTCCTCGTCCGAACTCTCATCGTGTTCATATTTAATAAAAAACGGCGAGCTACTTCTCTGGCTTTTAACCATGCAATAGTTCCCGTTTGCCATCAGACATTTAAAGAAAGTCTCAAGCTCAGGATCTTTCTTCTCCTCTTCACGTGCATCATCACCGCTCCCATCGTCAAATTTGTCACTTTCTGTTTGGTTTTCGATGGATTTAGCCCTTGATATCACAGTTAGCAAGCCAGAAAGTAATATTTTATAATCATTGTCCGCAGAGTCATTAACCTCCAGCAGTTTCTTCTCGTATTCAATAGATTCACTATCCATGGAGGGGGCAGTATTACATACTGCCTCATCATAGGGTTCCAAATCATATAAATCCTTCAGAAAAGCATGTTGCGTGTCTTCTCGAAAAAATTTATTCGACATCAGATTTATCCCGTCAACCTCCCTTTTCTTAATTCTGTATGCAATCACTACCAAGATCGTGTCTTTCCTCTCTGCATAACAGAAGCATAATCAAAATCTTGAGCACAAATGCGCAATCATAGAGCCGACTATCATCCCAACTTCTTTCCAGTGGCAGGCTCACATTGAGTAAACAAAAGCAAAATCTCACAGGTTCATTGCCAAGATTTTGGATTTTGTGTTGCTTTTCCCAAAAATTCACAATCTTTGAACAGAACACTATTAAAAAGCAAAAGATGGGATTTTTTAATTAGGTGGTCGAATTTAAGAATCTTGAACAAATTACTACTTCATCACAGAATAAAAGGGGATAAAAGGAAGCCCAATTCATTAAAACCTCGCAAAACGAACTGAATTTGGCTATAGGTATACAGACATACACAACACAAACAAACACATTATTCAGACACATGCATGCTGACCTGCGATAAAACCATATCTAAAATTCACTGTCTGTTGCACGGTTCAGTAACACTCGAAGGTCCAGCAAGAAACAAAAAATCAACAAGAAAACCGAGTTTCTCTGATTCAATGCCACTACAGAGAGAGAGAGAGAGAGAGAGAGAGAGAGAGAGAGAGAGAGAGAGAGAGGAACCTTATGCGGACTCCTGGATTTGGGGTTACCTTAAACCCAAGACTCTCTCCACGGTAATAGTCTCTCGAGGGAGAGAATGTTAAACGTCGGATAAAAATCTTTATAATGTGTGCCGACAAGAATGCTTTAGTTTCAGTTTCCATAAAGCTTAAACGGGCCTTCACAATTTTGGACTCCGGATAATGGACCGGCCCACAAGATAGAGAAAATAAAGTCACATGGGCACGTGCAGTTGAGTTTGCGACTTATTATAATTACTCGCTTTTCTTTTTAAATAAGAAATAAGATTTAAGATTAAACTCGTAAAACTGTAGACGGCTAACCAATTGGTTATAAACATGCCTGAAATTCTCAATAAACTAATATAGGTAAATTATATATTTTCTAATTTATAAATATTATTTAATGAGAATTTTTAATTTATAAATATTATGAGTACATCTTACGCACGGGATTCGTATTCGTTCGAGTACGTAGAAAAAAAAAAAAGAGGAATGCATGCAGAAATACAGGTCATTCCCACTCTTTGGCAAAGCCAAAAGTTTAATCATACATACACTCACCAAAATCAAAATGGTAGCAATTTCAACTCGAGTACTTAAACCATAACAATGAATGTCGATTAATCAAACCCAACACCTACTCATAACTCGCAAGTAAATATGATGCTACGCAAGAAAATACAACACGCGATACATTCCCAATTGGCACCTCTTTACAGAAATCCCCTTTGAAAGATCTCAAGTCTATACCAAAGTAACCAACAGCAGGTAATAAAACCTTCCCTTGGGTATAATACATCTCAGAAGAAGCTCGTACTCCGTAGTACAAAATACAACACCTAAGTCGGTCAATTCCATCAATCAACAGCGTAAAAATGTAGTCACGTCTACTTTCCAAAAGCAGAGACCAAAATCTGCAAACAAATGTAGACCAGCCAATTTTTTTTTTTTTTTT
>CACSLK010034002.1:2311351-2325474 GCA_902706635.1 Striga hermonthica | reverse complement strand
AGATAATTGTTGGGTTGTCTTGTAGCCAAGGCTTAGGTTAGTTGCTATTCTTTTCATCCAGGTTTGTGAATTTTCAGTTATTCTCTTAATTTGGGATTCTAAGTTTTTTGTTGCAAATTAAGCTCATTTTAATGCTCTTTTGATTCCTCATATCCTTTTTCACTTCTGATTAGTATAATATCCATTTTCACTTCTGATTAGTATACTCTTACAGTGAAGTTAAAGACATGGCTATTAATTGCTCCTATGTGTTATGTGTTTGAAAAGTTAGTTCAAGAAACTCAAGCTTAAGGTACAGAAATAGAATTTTCACTAGGATAATAATTTCCTCATGGTAATAGTGGTCATTGGTTTGATTTGTCGACACGTGTCCCATTGTTAGATGACCAAAATGTCTGATGTGATTTAGAAAGACCGCAAATGTCTTGGGAGGGTTTGCATTTCTCATTAAGAGGACTATTCCTTTCCCCTGTAGTAAGGCCAATGTTGCATTCATTTGAATCATCAAAACAAGTACCTCCACCGTCTTCAGGAGATGTAAGTGTTGTCTTAAGTTCCGTCAGCTTTTAACTATAATGCATTTTTTCATAGTTCTACTATGTTTGATTCCCTGCCTTGCTATCAGCGTTTTATTTATTTTTGTATACCAGTATGTATATTATGTGTGCGTGTATTATTGTATATTTATTTTTTATATACCAGTATGTATTTATTTTTTTTCATGAAATTTAATTTTCAGCAGTTCTCTTATTTTATATCATTCATTGACTGCTGTGTTGAGAGTCCACTGATGTTAAGATTCCTAAACATCTTGTTAGTCATAGATGATGAGTTCTTTTACTTTTTTCTAGAAATAGTATATCAATTTTAAAGGAATAGAGAAAGAAGAAAATTAAATACTTTGAAATTTGGTGTGCTGAATTAACTAAAAGTTGTTAATGCCAGATTTGGCAGTGTGGCTACTAATTTTCAACTGCTGGTATTTTTAACCTTAGGGGTCTCATGTAATGAATGAGAAAGAAAAAGTGGTCCCAATAGACTTATACTGTATGTTGATTATCATGATTCTCATGGAGTGGGATTTGAATGGTCATTCCTTCCCCATGTGTCGATGTGTGCCACCGAGGCTGTGTAGTTATACATATTTATCATCAATTGGTGTTTCCAAGGAACACAGTTCTAACTTATTTCCTTTTTCTTTGTGTGTGTAAGTTTTTAGCTGCATGCCTTTACAGAGAAGCTTATTTTGTTCACATTGTTATGCATGTTGGAACCTGAAATCTCTACTGATGTGTTGTGTTGCGCAGCATTACAATGATGTAATTATAGATTTTACTTGAGCACTATATACTCTGTAGTTACCTTTTACAATAGATAGTTCCCATAGAAACAAATCTTAGCTATCGTGTGTGTTAGGATAAGTATGTCAAGTAGATCTTCACTAGCAGTCATGTTGATATGCCACCTTTTGAGCTCAATACTTGAGCTTGCTCTCTCGATAGTCACGTAACCCGATCTCCAGGTTACCGAGGCATGAGCTTTCTGCCTAGGCGCCAACCATTCCAAAAAAGCCTCACTTGAGCAATCATTACAATGATGAACTTCAAAACCCTCGATCAATCATTAGTCATTACCATCTCGAGTCATGAACTACAATACCCAAGTTGCTCACTGAACCTTTTTTATTTTTAGTTGAGTATCAAATTTTAGAAATCATATTTCACTGTATATCAGCTATATCATTTTGACTATTGTTCTTTTTGTTGATTGAATTGTAGTGAATTTAGTAATCTCCTGCTATTATCGCATTAATCTCTATTTTGGAAAGCAGGAACGATACCACTGGGTTTTCTGAACTAAAGTCAAAGAATAAACCCAAAAAAGCCAAGTTTGGATCTTTGAAGAAGCCAGAAGGTAGTTCTGGTTTCTAAATTCATCTCTCTTTAGGAAGAATCTTCAATAGATACAATGTCAATAGACGATACTTTAATCCGTGGTGAGTTGATACGTCCTCGGAATGCTTTATCCCCCCCTTCGCCTCAGGAAAAGAGACATATACTGAGAGGATGATAATGAGCCAAGGAGAAGGAATGACAAAAAGTTGAAAGTTTCAGAACTGGGTAACATTCTCGCGTATCCAAAGCCGTCTAGCAAACATCGAAACCTTCACACAGACTTAATGGTGCCGTTGATCTTGAATCCAAGCAGATAATTAAGAATAAGGCGCAAAGGAAGCTTATGATTTCCATCTTGCCTCTGTGACGATTTTTCATCATAAAACCGGACAAGTCGAAGAAGAAAGGAACCATTTGGTCCAAAGATTTTTTTTCCGATTTTTTCCCTTCTCATGAGATCTGGTCGCCAAAAGAAGATGTGGTAGATGCCAAAAATATTTGACAGTCCCTTGCTTCACCACTTCCAAGACTTAAATGTTAGCAGAATCAAAAAAGCATGACTTCTACTTGGCATTGTCATTATGGCTAAATGAGAGGTTGTTGAAGAATCTTCAAGTCATTAGATTCGGGATTTGTAATGAAGTACTTTGATATTTTATTTGACTGTAGATTCGGGGTTTAATAATACTAGGCCTTCACCCGCCCATGGCTCAACCTCTGTTGTCGCTCGTGGCTAAAAATCTTTGAGGGTGAGCATTTTGGTTGTATGTGTATTCTTGTTGAAAACTTTTTTTTTTTTGTTTGCAATTTAGATATAATTAAAGTTTTTATTTTTGGATGAAGAAGGTTTTCAAGGGCTGAGATGTTATTTTTTTGGATTGTGTTGTGAAAGATCAGGTTTATTTGTCAATTGAATTTACCTTATATTGGTAGTTGTGGTTGATGGAAAATGTTGTAAGTTTTTTTTATGACATAATGAATGCATTCATGCACTTAAAAAAATCCTAAGAATATCTCAAATGCCTTAAAAGGTTCAAAAGCATATTTGTTGCATACTTTTATATCATGTATTGCTTTATTGTTTTTAAATTGTTCAAGATTTTTAAACCCATTAAGACAGTTTTTCGAGATTTACGTTATTGATTTTTTTTTTTTTTGTTGAATTGTCTTAAATTTAATAATAACAATTTAAAACTAACTTATAATTTAAACTTATTATTTTAGAATTTTGTCGATATGTCATAAAATTAATAAATAATAATAAAATAACAAATAAGTGATATATGACAAATTTGAACTTAATAATGTTCTAATAGCCATCTATTTCAGAAGTTACCACAATTGTACACATTTTCACATCAACATAGGTTGGTTAAACAACAAAATAGTTGTAACACAATGAAACGTAAAAACACATATTATCAGTATTAATAAAAGGTGCGTATGTATATTTTAAAATTTCAGTAAATATTAGTTATAACTATACACTGGACTAAAGGCGGCTGTGCGTGCACAGCCGGAAGGCCAACTAGTAATTGAAATATAAAAATGCTACCAATATATAAACACATTTTAACTACAGTTTAGTCATCCAATACACTAAACTTTTTTTTTTTTTTTTTTTTTGTTTAATTTAACTACAATTTCGAAACACTTCGTACAAAGCACAAAAATTTAAAGTCCACTATTTACTTCTGTTAAGCAATATGGTCTTACATTAATTACAGTAATGCTAAGGAGCCACGTTAACAGTCCCACAAAGCTGTCCTGTTGGTTGTTGGCTCCGTAACGAAACCAACAGTTGGCTCCTTAGCATTATTGACATTAATTATTATCGATAAGTAAAATGTAAAGACACAAATTTTAGATATTTCATTTAATCTGTATCTATATAAAAATGATAATCATAATAAAAAAATAATATTTTTTTTTTAAATATTTTACTAAACATAACATTTTTATTTATTCAATTATAAATTTGGTCAATACATATCAATTTTCACATTATTTATTCATTTAAAAAATCGTGATGCATATCAGTTATCATGTTAGTTTTTCATTCCAAATAATTTCGTTATTTGACATATACAAAATCTATTTAATTAACCAAAAAATTGTTAACAATGAAATCGTTTGTTATAAAACTAGGTAAATCTCCCAAATATTTTTATAGCCTTTTATTTCCATATTTTACATTTCTTACATATCGCCATGTTTTTCGATCCTTATATAAAATCTGTATTTAATTGACTTAATCTATTTAATTGACAAAACAATATACAAAATCTATATTTAATTGACCAGAGAAGTGTTGGCAATGAAATGGTTTGTTAAAAACTTGGATAGCACCCTTATATCTCCATATGTTCCATTCTTTATATATCTCCATGTTTTATTGATCTTTGTTTGATCCTAAAAATATTTTTACAACTTCTAACACCATAATTTTTTTTCTTTGAGCAATCAACATTTAGATAGTTTATTTAATTATTAATTTATTTATATATTTTTTTTAATCACCACTCTATAAGAATGGTGAAAGACAATATATATCTAATTAAACTTTTTAATTATAAAATGTTTGAAACGATTTTTATTAATAACAATCTATATAAAAGACTCAATTTATTTAAAAAAATAATAATAAAAAAAGTCAACCTGGCACGCCAGTGCGCAAAATTGATTTTTTGTGCTCATAATTTTCGTGGATGAGCAGTTTCACAAACTCTTTCCATTCTAACAAGTTTTCTGGTGCTCATAATTTTCGTGGATGAGCAGTTTCACTAACTCTTTCCCTTCTAACAATAACACATGTTATAAACCAAATTTATTTTTCACTATTTAAAATAATTGTAAACCAAATTTATTTGTCACACTATTTATGTCACTCTATTTAAAATAATTACAAACCAATTTATTTGTCAATCTATTTAAAATAATTTGATGTGCTTTAATGTGTTTATGGATAGATATTTATACTTTATTTATTTATTTTAAGAAGGGTGGTGATTGAAGATTAACATATAATATTTGAATATTTGAGGTAGAGTTAAAAATGATATTACAAAATACCACAAAACATTTTAGATGTTTTTACATATTTGCATAGAACATTTATATAGGTGATTTTAACTTGTTAAATGTGTTGACAAGTGTACATTTTAGGTACGTAAAGTTAATGTGCTTTTGCACATATAATGTGATGGACATCATAAAAAGATTATAAATATTAATCAAATGACGGGTGAGTTTTTATGTAGGCAAAATAGTGGCGCATAATCATGCTTTAATTAATGTATGATAAATTTTATTAATATAACCTCACATTTAATTATAAATCTATACTTATATTAAAGAGGATCCTATTTACTAAATATAATAGGTAGAAAAGTCAAACTTAATTAATGAACTTCTAATTTTATCAAGTAGTAATTAATGCATCTATATATACTAGTGCGGTACTCGTGCGATGCACAAACTAGTTTTATTATGGTAAGCATTAAATTGGATGAATGAAAAAGCGTAAAACGCATATATTATAATAAAACAAAATGTAATTTATATATTAAGAAACGCATTCTTGTATACAACATTATTTGTTTGCTCTTTTGTTAAATTGTCTACCACCACAAATTAAAATTTTCAAACACTTAAGATTCCTAGCGCGTAAAACATTCATAAAGCTGGCCGTAAAGGTTACATATATTAGGATTCTAGACAGGTTTAAATAAATCAATTAAATTATTTAGCAGGATATATCTTATATGATTTATGTTTTATGAAGATTGCATAGCAAAATATAACGGTTATCGTAAAACGTCTTTCTTGATAATCTATAGTTAATTCCAATTTTGTTAAAAAAAAAAAAAAAACAAAAATATATAAAAAATAGTAGTTTAATAGGAAGTTCATTTATATGAGAATATGTGATTGTATTTTTTCTAATTGAAAAGTTTCATTCAGCCAATTTTTAGTTCAGCCAGATTTTTCATATAAAAAAATGAGAAAGGATTTTGATTTTTAGAAAATCATAATAACTACCAAAATCTACCAAATTAAATCTACAATACCCATCATTTTAGGGTGCATTTAAGGTTAATCGATTTTTGGGGTTAATAAATTAAACAAATTAAAAAAACTGTGGGCCAATTTTATGGCAACCCAATGATAAGGGATTTAATAATTAAAATTTTATATTTGAAAGGAGACCTAATTATTTTAAATTAGATTTTTTGAAAAAAAAAATGAGAACGGATTTTGATTTCTATTTAAATGAGAATGAATTTTGATATCTGAAATTTTAAAAAAATACATCAACAAAACCCATCAATTTAGGTGCATTTATGGATGACCCATTTTTTGGGTTTAAGATTAAAAGAAAATTAAAAAGCTGCTGAAATTGGAATGCGTTAAATGTTGGTTGATTTTTATGTAAATATTTTTGTAAATAGGTTGTCTTTTTATATATTTATATATTTGAAGACACTTATAATTTTCCTAAACTATTTTGGAAAAAAAACACATGTCCAAAATATTTTAAACTTAATATATATATGTGTGTGTGTGTGTGTGTGTGTATGTATATATAGTTATAATATGACATGATAAAATATTATATAAAAGTATCTAAATTTTTATAAGCCTAAATAACATTATAAATTTTTTGAGAGAAAATTTACCTAGTATATATAAAATAAATATTGACATGATCCCAAATTATGACGGTACTTCTCAAAATTTGAGTATATAATATTTCAAAATTATTACTCCCTCCTATTTTTTTTAAATGTCATTCTAGCTTTTTCAACTATTTGCCAAATAAATGTCATTTTGGATTTTTTGTATATATTTTTCCATTATTACCCTCATTTAGCCAATAAATATATTACGTCTTTTCATATTCACTCTTCATTTTTTTTCAAAACATTATCTCTATCTTCATTAAATAAGGTTATTATTGACCAAAAAAATATTCTTATTTTTTTTTAATAAGTTTGTTACCATTAAAAAAAAAAAATTGTACACATAATAATTTCACGCTTTATGCAGATTTATTAAGTTTACAAATACAGCTCAGAGATTAATGTAAACTGTAACAAATATATATCCTCCCTATATATAATTCCCGAATGCACTGAGCCTACGTGGTTGTTTCTGGTGCCTCGGAATCCTACTTGGCAAAGAATCATGCTTCGTAGTTAGGTTTGGACAAATAATATTATATATTAATAATTAATAATCTAGGTTCGGACATTCCATAAATATGATTTAGCTAACTTAGGTAGTTTAATATAATTGTACTAATATAACCCTTTAATTCTTTGTAATTTTAGATAGTGAGTCACTAAGTGACTAATATATCCCCGACTTTTGATTTGTTTCTTACAATTAGCTATTGAATTGTAAATGTATTTTAAAAGTTAATAACTTTTGTATTTCTTATCTGTTTTACATATATAATATATTAAATTAATCATCTTTTGATGATCTTCGATTTGACATCCATACTGTATATATGAAATAAATAAATTATATTAATCATTTTTGATGATCTTTGATTTGACATCCATATTGTATATATGAAATAAATAAATCATATTTATCTTTATAATAATAAATAATAATAATATTTACTAAAATTCATTAGAAAAAAAAAATTATTTCTCAACTGATATATTTATTTTTAATGTAGTTATATGTTGTAAGTTAAAAAATTATTATAATATAACACAAGTAAGTCGCACAAATAAAAAATGTCATACTAAATATAATAATATAAATATTTTTAAAAGGTATTTAAATTTTCAACTACCTTTTCTCAATAATTTTAAATTTTAAGAAAAAAATTAACAAGCACCCGTGTAATACACGGGCGTTAGTACTAATAACTAATAATCAGATAAAAATTAAGGACAATATTTAATTCTATAAGAATTCTTCTTATAACTTTTTATTGTATGTAGTTTGGGAGAGAAATATGTGAGACCTCTAAAATATTATATCACATATATAAAAAGTATATATAATATTCTATATTATTCTTGAAAAAAATTTTAAGCCACTGTCTAAACTACGGAAAACATGTCAAAAAATACTTAAGTTTACCTCATACATGTGTGTGTATATATTACATATATATATAGATATATATATACACACTAGAAGGCCTACGCTGTGCATAGCACAACCGGCCCAATTTAAGTGAATGTATGAAAGTCATTATTAATTTCTAACACTTAGGTGTATGTAATATTCCATTTAAATGAGAAAAGAAAAATCACAGCTTAGTCAATCTAGTATAACAATGCCTAAAAGTAGGTTTATTTTATTAAGCTTCAATCATCATGATTACAATGATGAAAAATAAAAAGTATACCAAGGGTCAAGGGAAGGAAACAATGAGAGAGAATCACATGTCTGGCTTATAACAGGAAAATTCCATATGTAGAGAAGTATATAGGAATTCCACACAGAACACACAGAATAATGAGAAAAAGACTGAGAAACTCAAGTGTGCGGTGAAGCTAAAAAAATATAATTAGGCATACCTCTAGCTTGTGTTTTTCCAACATAAAGAACTTCAGTTATTTGGCATTCCAAACACATCAAATAAACGGTATACATAAGAAAGCACGCACTGGCGTAAGCTTGCTAATTTTGAACCCAAATTCAGTTTTATACCAAAACAAAATTGCGGTTTGAGTATATAAAAAGAATACTGCAAAACTCATTCTGCAAATAATGAGATCACCTCCATCGCCGTACTCTCTACTGCCTTTATTTTCGTTGTTCTTCTCTTCTCGCCTTATGAAATTCGACTTATATGGTGAATAAAACATAAAAGGGCATAAGGCTTAGAAAAACCTACAGTTTTATTTACAATTACATAACGCAAAATGATATTCTTAATTTCAAACTCCAATATCAACCTGATTTCTAAGAATTATTTGTACCATTTGCTATCAGCTCGTTCTTGATGCACTCACCAGCGACCTGCATACATGTGCACGATCACCTTCTCAGTAAAATGCAAAGAAGCTCCAAAATTCATTAAGGATATCAAAATGAAAAGAAATGAAAAACTGGGATGTGTTAACTGTTGCTCGAAACTCTTTTGCAAGTTCCTTTTCGTGGGTATCGCTCGGAGATGACACTCCTCATCTCAGACAAGTGCAATGGATCACATACCTGAACAAACATCTGTCATCCCCTGGTATCCCTCCCAAACGGAAATAAAAATTTTATGACAATGAACTCAAGTTCGACATACTTAAGCCAGCGCACACGACTTTGATAACCAGGACAAAGTGGTGTGTCACCAAGAATAAAACACTGATTTGGCATTAATAAAGGAAATTAATGAGCAAGTATAACCAAAGAACCAGTAGAACGACAAAGTAGTTACATAACACTTTATTTTATATTAATGAATCAACAACATTTATTGTATTACTTGGTATTAACCAGCCAAACTTTTTACGACGGCCAAATTTAAACTAACAACACTTCTATTACCAAATATAAATAGGAAACCCGTGTGAGAAAGATTAAATTTTTTGCCTTTGCAAAATTTTTTGTACAACTACAACACTATTTGTCGTGAGGCAGCTAACCCGACAATTTTTTTATATTTTTTTAACCAAGATGGCAAATTGCGACTGACAGATTGAACAAAAAAACTAAATCAAAAGAACCAACATATGAAGAAAAATAAGACAAAAACGAAAAACGTAGGAAACCACAATATACATAGTTTAACTTAAGAACATTGTTTTTTTGTATATTTTCTAACATAACATACTTGCTGATACACACCCACACACACACACATCATATGCAAACATAAACACCATATACTTATCTCATAAGCAGCGAAAACAAGAAATAAAAAAAAAAGCTAAATAACTATGCTGTGAAATTTGAACATGAAGCATATGATAAAGAGAATCCAATACGAAATTATTCTCCTAAAAAACCAGCAGTCGGCAACAAACAACAAAAATCAGAAAGATGCAACATAATTTTTGGTTAGGTATGAAGATAATTCAGAACTCATATGTATGTAAACATAAATACCATGTATCTATCTTATATATCTCAAAGGCAGGGAAAAGAAGAAATCTAAAAAATCTATATAATTAAACAGTGAAATTTCAACATGAATCCTAAGGCAAAGATAACCCAATAGCAAAACATTACCTTAAAAAAGCAGTATGCATTAAACAACTAAATAACAGAGGTCCAACAAATTTTTTTAGTCATGTATGCAGAAAATTTTAGAACTATCCTAACCAAAATAAATTAATTGAAAAATAAAAAAAGGGATAGAAATCTTACAACTCTAGCAAAGCAAGATGAGCAATGTAGATGAAAACGGTGGTTTTAGTGGTTTTTATCATTTGAACAAATTTTATATTACCGAAAAAACTTTACACGAAACATTTTGGTGTAAAAAAATATATAAAAATACTACTGCATGATGAGTGTTCGCTGCAAACATCAAAGCAGCGTTTATCTAGATGTAAATCCACGACCAGTATTACACTTTGGTATTTACAAATATCAATATACACCACTGCAAATAATACGAACGAAACTCTTATTTCGTCAGGTTCTTCATTAGCAAAATATCCTGAACTGCATAAGATTCATTCATCGTCTATGAAAAAGTAAATTATTACCAGTATACAAAATATAGCTCCAGACCTGTTTCATATACCATTCATATTTACTGGCAGTGAAATTGATATCAACATCAATCCCACGAAACTTGATTGCCGCACCATCATATGCTCTGAAAGAACAACATAACTGAACTCAAACAAACTTCCCAAAAATGACCAAAATGAAGAATTTAATTTGAAATTCTGAGAAATCTCAAGTATAAATTGGAAACCTTACCTAGCTGCAGTATGAGTTGTGCGAAACCCGCCTGAAAGCCCAAAACACAAGACAAACAGTTAAAAATAAATGCCCAAATATATAGCATCAGCAATTTTGAACTAAACAAAGAGTGTCTTACACAAATAGACTTTTATGCCACAATTCCTGCAAGAGGAGTTAACAAAAGCCTATCCATATGTGAAAATACCCCATTAAGATAATTAATACTCAAGTTAGTTTGAAAGAGAACCCGTACAGCTCGTGACGCTCCTCAACTCCGCTCCTTTCCTCACCTCCTCAAGGAAATAAAAATTATCCAACATAGAAATATCCAAATATGAAGCTTTATCTGACCAAATATGGCATAACTCCATATCAAATATCAGGCAGATACCGCCGAATCATCCTATGTGTGTGAGATTTGAGATGGCGAGCTGCCTCCGGCTATCGACATATGCGAAGAAGAAACCATACCTGGTTAACCTCCGCTGATGACAACGGCGAGAACAGGACGCCGGTGGGGCGAAATCGGCGGAAGTGAAAGGGAGTGGAACGAACCCTAGCCTTCGTGATTTCTAATTGTGATTTCTGAAGCAGGAAAATCGTGTAACAAAGAGTCGAAGGTCACACAAGATGTGTCGTGAAGAATGAGAAACAGAGGGAGAGAAAGAGCGTCCAGCCCGGTGAAAAAGTCGGGAGATCGGGAGACAAGTGTTCATGATCGTGGAAATACAGAAATTCTACGGTGGTGCCACAACCACATCATGTTATGGCACCATAATATAGTGTCACATGTGGTGCCATAGAATTTCTGCGTGGAAATATATGGCATAAGTGTTAATAATTGAACCTAAACGACGTCGTTTCTTTTCGGACAATGCAGCGTCGTTTTGAAGCCACAAGCAGCGTTTTCCATTAAGGATTCCACGTGTCACGCAGGTAAGGCAAGAGTTTGCTTTTTTATATATACTAGTACGACTAGTACGATTGCCGGTGCAAATGCACGTAAGATATATAAAAAGGAAACGTGCTTTTTTTAGCGTGGCAACAATAATATTGTATTCATTATTGTTCTCTAAAAAAATACCGAGTTGACCGTGACTAAAGGCAAGTTATTCATGTATGAACCAACATTAAAAAAAGTGAGATTTGACTCTTAATAATCGTTGTCTTCTTTAAAATTTGAAAGGGGATAAAAAGTGATGGCGTTAAACTCATTTTATGTATCTAGACGTGGTCAAACAGCCCGGTCCGCCATTTGTGGGCCTGAATCAGCAGGTTGACGGCCAATATTTTTGGAATCGTAACCGGCCTGGGACTTCGTGATTGTTGCTTTTTTCCTTTTTTAAAAATATTATCGTTTTGAATTTGAATGATGATAATTATTGTGTCAATCCAACAACTTCGGACCCAGAATACTAAATCAAGCCCACAAATCATGGTTTGAATTTTTTTGGGAAGGCTCGAACATGCCTCGATATAAATGAGCCTGGTTTAGCCGAGCCCCTGACTCGTGGTCGACGTGAAGAGCCTGGCACTCAACAGGCCGAGCCGACAAATTGACGACGGATCCAATCTTTGACCATGTATGTATGTATGAAAATTATTTCACCAGCATTCACATTTGTCAATACTTTAAACTCATAAAGGTTAATAGTTTGCATTGTAAAATATAAGGGGGTGATTGTTTACCATTTGTACAGTAAATTTTTTTACTCAAATTTAAATTTAAATCAACTTTAACTCAACCACACTATCTCTAATATTATTATATAATTAAATAACATCAACAAATTATTATTACATATCACATCAATTTTTTTTTTGGTACAACATATCACATCAACTTTAATTCACTATTCATCTACTCACATAATTTTAACTAATTTTAACTAACTATCATTTCCAATCATTTTCTCTTACTTTTACATCAAATCAACTTTAACTATTTTATTTTAAGTACTATTTTAATATATCCACTAACAACTAACCGTACCACTTTTTCTTAAACTTAACCATAATTAAAAAATTCTAGATCTTTTACTATTCAAAACATAGACAATCACCCCTTGAGAGGTGAGTTTTGTGAATGAGATGCGTCGGAACAACTACAACTATTCATTCTAATAGAATAAGTACTAACGCTAAGAGCAAAAAAAGAAAAAGAAAAAGAAAACAAAATCAAAATAAATACTAAAAGTAATGTTTGGCAGAGTAATGCTCCCCTACTCACGGTGGACACATTTTAATATGTCCACCGCTTATGTGGCATGCACACATTGGTAATGAATTTTTTTTAACATATTAATATCACCAATGTGTGCATGTCATATAAGCGGTTGACATATTAATATGTGTCCACCGTGAGTAGGTAAACATTATTGATGTTTGGCATTACCTTTAGCATTACAAATTTACAATCCTCAAAAGATGTTTGTTGCACATCAATAAAATTAAAAAAAGAGTTATATGGATGCATGTGAACTATATGTGATGATGCATACCATCTTTAATCTTCAATCCATCTTCCTTTCAAATGACAATTCATCCTTCCTCCAAATGAAAAACTTGTATTAAGAAAATAACCTTTGCACTGCATTTATTTACTTAAATATTGAAAAAAAAATAAATAGTCCACAACTCTCTTTATGGTTTGCAGTTTGGTTAATATCTGATACTTATATTATCGCCACCTAAACAGACCTAAAATAAATAAAAAAATATCTCTCACGATTTCCTTTTGATCAGCGGTTTGTATACAATATTTTAAAAAATTTAAAATTAAATATAAATTTTAATGTAAATGGAGCAATGTCTAGTTTTTATTAACAAATTCGTCAAGTAGTACCTTATTATCGCCAACTAAAACATACACTACAAAAAAATTCTTACATTCCAACGAAAATTTTCCGTTGGAATTCTTTATATTTTCCGTTGGAATAGCTATTGCAACGGATATTCCTATGTATAAAAATTCATGGGAAAAACGGCCGTTGGAATAGCTAAAATCCAACGAAAAATCCTATGAAATAAATTCCTACAACTATTCCAACAGAAAAAATCCGTTGGAATTCCTCAACCATGAATATTCATTGGAATTTCCAACGAAAAGTTTTGCCGTTGGAATTTTTCGTTGGAATTTTAAGTGTTTTCTTATAGTGATACCATCCGTATGCATTAAAAAAATAATAACAATAAGTGTCATGGTCTTATTGCTATTGAAACCAATCAAAAAATATATATTGAATACATAATATGAAAATAAGAAAAAAATAATACAGAATGTAGTTTTAAATGTTTCTACTTTTATTCAGATAGGACATGTTTGTTTTTTTTTTTTTTTTT
>CACSLK010034002.1:2292891-2303789 GCA_902706635.1 Striga hermonthica | reverse complement strand
AGTTGTAAGAACTAAGAAGCATGCTTACATGTGCAGGAGTGGGAAGGGAGATTCAATGTTGGGATGTCGAATTCTGTTACAACTGCCATTCGTGATAGTGTTCGTGATATGGCCATTGGCAAGACTAAAACAACCGAGAAGGCAGATCGGGCAACGGTTGAGCAGGTATATTGTGGGTTATTTATTTATTACTGCACAATTTTGTGTAACTAGCACCACTTGTTTCTTGCAGGCCCATTTCATGTTTCTGTTTTGCTGATTAAGACATGCTACTTTATATGCCGTGGAAATTTTTGTGTTCTGTTATGGGTTTTGGACTTTCCCCGAATCTCTTCACTGTATAGAGTGCAGTTCCTAATAAAGCTTTGTTCTTTCTTTCAGGCAATCGACCCTAGAACCCGTATGGTTTTATTCAAAATGTTGAACCGGGGCGTGTTTAATGATATCAATGGCTGCATATCAACTGGGAAAGAAGTATATTTTCTTCTCATGCATTTCCTTTCATCTGCTCGTTCATTTTCTTATAAATATAACCTAAAACTGAATATTCTTTCATTTATTTGTAGTCTCCCGAAAGTTCTAAAGCTGTTTTTATTCATGTTTAATTACGAAGGCAGTCCCTTTTGTGTTAATTTTCTCCTTCCAACAGGCCAATGTCTACCATGCTACTAAATCTGATGGGCAGGAATTGGCAATCAAGGTCTACAAAACATCCGTTCTTGTATTCAAGTATGTCTAACTAGCTTTTAATTTTTACCCATCCAGTTATTGTTTCATGTATCTTGTATACAAGCGTATTGGCTTGAGTGAGTTCCAGGAGTCTCTCTCTCTCTCTCTCTCTCTCTCTCTCTCTCTCTCTCTCTCTCTCTCTCTCTCTCTCTCTCACATCATCTGAGTTCCTTATTCAACACACAAACTAAGAGCTTACATTGTCTCTGTAGGTTAGAATACTGATTGTCTGCGAAAAATCTGTTCAAATTTCATCATAATGAGTTTTTTTCCATGAAAGCCCTTACTGTCTCTCGTTCTTCCAGCTATCAATCGAGAAGATAATATCTATTTGTAGCTATTCTGCATGACTGTTTGCCTATACGATTATGTTATTGAAATTTTAAGAGCGGCCTTATTATTTGAACAAAAACAGAGTAGCAGTATTTATCTACGCATGACTCTTTGCTATGCTTTAAAAGTGGAACTTGGAATTACGGATTGTGACGTTTTTCATCAAATACCAACAGGGATAGAGACCGTTATGTGCAAGGTGACTACAGGTTCAGATATGGGTATTGCAAGCACAACCCCCGAAAAATGGTTAAGACTTGGGCTGAGAAAGAAATGAGGAATCTAATGAGGTAATCATATCACTTGAACACCTTGATTACTCTATAACGCAAATATTCAAAGTTCTATTTATGTTAATCGGTGCATAGAACCCCAGCTTACATTTTTGTACAACCTTTGTGAAGGCTGAGGGCAGCAGGAATTAGGTGTCCAGCTCCACTACTTTTGAGGCTTCATGTTCTGGTCATGGAATTTATAGGTACTTCTGTTATATTCATTCAGTAGTCATGGTATATATGTTAAGTTTATTTAAGTCCCGGAGATGATTATAATGATCGTTAGAAGCACAATATCTTTTTTCAACAAAGTCAATGTCGCATCGCTACGGTATGATAGCAGATTTAGTTATATGTTAAAAATAACAAAGGGCAAAAAAAAAAAAAAGGACAAAACAGAGATTGTCCCGGAAGTTGATTTATATCTGCTTCACAGGCAAGGCAGGTTGGGCAGCACCTCGGCTCAAAGACGCTGATTTGTCTCATGATAAGTTACGTGAAGGTTATGTGGAGGTAAATTTAGCTTTTCTGTTTAATTATCTTGTCAGCTTTACTAGAACTACTTTGACCTCTTAATAGAAGAGGTGGATGAAAATTTGCTAGTGCTCTAAATATTGAATATGAATAAAAAATGGAAAAAGCTGAAGCTGCTTTATTCTCTCTATGCCAGATGATAATAGCAATGCGAACATTATATCAGAAGTGCAAACTGGTGCACGGAGATCTCAGTGAATACAACATACTTTACTATGAGGTCAGATTTTTCCTTGTTTTTCCCCCCTTTTCTCCTTTCTAGTTTTGAATTCTGACATTCGAAACACAGAATAGTGATAATTTTAAGTGGTTTTGCAGGGTCACTTGTATATTATTGATGTTTCACAATCAGTTGACCTTGACCATCCTCATGCCCTTGATTTCCTTCGAGAGGATTGCATACACATTTCAGTAAGTATTTTTTGTGCCTATTTATTATATATCCTTTTATTTGGGCATATATTTTGAAGTAGTTTGTCAATAAAGCGACTTAGATTTTGTCTTCATTTTCATGCAGGATTTTTTCAAGAAACACGGAGTAGCTGTAATGACAATACGTGAATTATTTGATTTTATTGTGGATCCTACTATTCAAGATGATTTGGTGGACAGTTATCTGGAAGAAGTATGAAAAAAGCCGCATGGAATTTGTCCAACCTTTATGTATAATCTGAATTTCATCATATTTCAGTTGAAGATCGGTCCAATCATTTCTATTAAATTCTTTACAGGTGCAACAAAAAATCTTGGCTAGAGGTGACACGATATCCGTAGAGGAGGAAATCGCAGATTCTGTTTTTGTGCAGGTATGTAAGCAGCAATCATTTAATTTTAACTAAGGGTTTTGTGCTGGAGGAAATCGCAGATTCTGTTAATTATGACATTGGACCGCTACATTGTTATATCGATCGAGAAGTAAGTATATATTTTTAAATATTCTATCTTATAATAGTTATTATTAAACTTACCTAATTATATTTTACACTAATATATTGTAAAACTTTTTTCTAAAGTTTATTTATTCTCAAATCAATATTATCTTTTTTGTCTCATTAAGCGATTGTTTTTTTTTTCTTTTTCAAATAAACTAATTGAGTTTAGTCGCATAGTCAGACCCCTTAAAATCATATAACATTTGTTATAATAGTAAATTTAATAATTTTTTTCAGCTAATTAATTGATCATGATCCCTCTTTTTTACAAAAATTATATTATCAATATAGTGATTCATATGCAGCTAAATAGTTTTGTAATATTTATTTTATTAATTTTATTAATGATCAATATTTTAAAATGTAATACCATTATTTAACTTATAATTTTAAAATTATATGTATGCGTGTAAATTATAATACTTTATTTACATTTATGCATGTGCCCAAGATCGAATATTAGTCTGGTGTAATTTATTCTAAAACAATTGTGTTATTTGACAAATATGGTGTTAGTTTAATGGGGGAGTGAGAATTTGATGGAGGACAAAGACAATGAGGAACAAGTGTTTAATTTTAGAATCATTCTATTAGTGTTCATTGATTGATATTTACATGTTGATTGTTAATGATTTACAAGTTCTCATTTTAAGAATGGCTAGTTGCCTAAAGGAGAGAAAAATTGAGGTTTATGAAAACTGATTTTTTATGAAAAATCGTTGAGGTTTTATTCTTGTTGCCATTCGACGTAAAACTATTGAAAAAAATGTCATTATGAAAAGTAAATTGAACTCCAAGGGATATTTATTCATTCACTTTTGCAAAAAAATTTTACCTCTCTCTCTCTCTCTCTCTCTCTCTCTCTATAGACCTTCATCCCGAAAACTCTGGACCACGTGAAGAATGCCGAGGAAGACGTGCAGCGGATAATAAGCGGTAAAGACACAGAGGACATGTACTATCAAACTATTACCGGTCTCAAGAAAGCCCTCTCCATCTCCAACTCATCCCAACCGGAAAAGGGGCCGACCCAAGAAAATACCTCTGAAAATGCAAAATCACAGGACTTGCCAGGTGGCGAGTCAGAAACCGAGTCCGAGGGAAGTGATGTTGAAACGAGTGACTCGGATGAGGGCTCGTCATCTGAAAGTGAGAAACAAACGCCGGCAGATAAAAAAGCGGCCAGGAAAGAGAACAAGAAGAAGGTGAAAGAGGAAAAGAGGGAGGCCCGGAAAAACAAAGTCCCCAAGGCCGTGAAAAAGAAGAAGAAGAAGCTGGCGAAAGCCAAGAAATATCGATGAGAGGGGAAATCGCACTCATGTAGGCTATGTAACGTACATTGTTGTGTTTTTGGAAGTGTTATTTACTAATTTTATTCGAGTGCGATGAACAGAAATGCAAAACTTCAGCCTCGAAAAAACAAAAGAAAATGTTAAATTTTCTGGCTTAAAAGGCTATAGAAATTAGAAAGTTCAACTTATGGAAACCAACTACATTGTCCAAACAAATCATTGAATGCACATACAAACACTCACAAAAAATTACAAAAGACATCACAGAAGAAAAAAAAAAAAAAAACACACAACACTTCACTTAGGTAATTGTTAAAATTCTTGGCTAAAAAATTCCAAAAAATGATGAAAGAAAAGGGAAAAAAATAACCCTTTTACAGCATATAAAACAGTCTTATACATACATATGCCCAGAACCACAACAGTGATGGTCATTTCTTTAGTCTACTATACAGATTTACTGCTTTTGGACTGAAACAATTGCCAGCAGCCAGATAGGATGCCTTCATTTTCCCTGCATTTTCGAATCGAACAACAATCTTTTAACAACCGCTCATTGTAATATCTAAAACCAAGATTTTCAGCAGTACTACTTATTGTGGTACATCATATGCAGAGAATCTTATAATGGCTAAACCGAGTTTTTCAGCGTACTATTTGTTGCAGTACATCATATGCAGAGAATCTTATAATGTTAAGCCATTGAGGGGGAAAAAAGAACAAGAAATTCAGTCGATAATCACGATAAATGGCGGGAATTTTCGATAAAATATTGCTGTTCATCTTTACAAAATGCCAACTTTTGTCATTACCACAAAAACCACAGAAAATGAGTGAAAACTTCAGTAAAGAGAGTTGAAGAAAAATTGTATTTTTGCAAAAACACATGTTATCTAAACAGACACATTAGTTCTCTGATTGTACAAATTCACAACAATTTACTGTAGGTAAACTCAATATGGGTATAGGATGAAAAAATAAAAAAACTATCAATAAATTAAATTTACCCCTGAATTACTACAAAAACCCATGATAGAAAAATAATTACAAGTACCTTAAAATACTAACTACCAAATTCCCTCCACAATATCAGAAATTCCCTTGAGATTTCCTCAACATAACTCCCAACAATTTACCAAAAAAAAAAAAAATTATAATAATAATAATAAAAAATGAAATACTCTGTCTCTAACATTTGCTAAACCACAAATAAAATTGCATATATTTATTTGGTAAAATTGCATTTTTAGTCCTATTGTTTAACGCTGTCGCATTTTTAGTCCCAAGATTTCAAATTTTTTTCTTTCAATCCTGTAATTTAGTATTTTGTTGCAAATTTCAGTCCCGAATTCAAAATTATAGAACTTAAATTGCTAATAAAAAATTCAACAAAAGATTTTTTATTAGCAATTTAAGTCTTGTAATTTTAAATTTTGTTGCATTTTCAGTCCAAAAAGACTCAAATTGCATTGGATTTTAAAATCGTAGGACCAAATAGTAAAATGTTCAATTCTTATGACTAAAAAACTATGTCCATTGCAAATGGAGCTGGAAGAGTCATTGTTGACAATTCTTCTGGCAAATGCTAATAATGGATTAGATGAAAATTGCTAAATTAAATTCTAGTGCTTCTTCTATTAGTGAAGTCTCTAGAAAAAAAAAATATACCAAACTGACGCAATGCACCTTGGGTCGCTACGGAAACAACCTTCTTGTATAATTACAAGGTAAAGTCTGCGTACAACTGACCCCCGAGACCCCAACCCGTTTAGGAATATACTGGGTATGTTGTTGTTGTTGTCTTATGACTAAAAACGCCACTACTGGATCAAACCAACCGGGCTAAAATTGCAATTTTTGCCTATTTATTTTATCAAATATTATAGTTTTAAAATTTAGATTATGATATTAAATATGCATACTTGTGAAGATAGCTCAAATTCACAAGAACACCAGTTTCCGGCCAGCATACCTTTGGCTGCTGCTGCCGCCTCCGTAGCTCCGGCCGCTATCGCTGCTAACTCTACTGCTCTCACTATCACTAGAGCCAGTAAACTTCTTCTTCCACCAATCCCTCTCAGGCTTGGGCGACATCGAATTATTGCTATCCCCAATCCTCTTAACCTTCCTCGACTGCAAATTAAACGGGAAACCCATTTTCAGAAACAATCCCCTGTCCTCAAAACCTCTGTTGCGCTTCACCTTCTTCGCGAAAACGGCCGCCCGATCTCTAGCCCTATTTTGCAGACGAGGGCTTTCAACATCATCAATTTCCATTTTCTGTCGGTGATGCTCGACGAGATCTTGCAAGGACAGCTCGTACGATGATTCCGGCATGTCTTTCAGCATCTCCATAAGCTCCCTTTGGCCGGTGGCGATGGATCTTCTCCTCGAATTTGGGGACAGGCAGAGGAGGGGGTGAGACGGGCTCGGGCTGCTTTTCCACAGCGGCGGCGAACAGACGCCGGAGTCGTCGAGCTCTTCGTGGTTGTTTGGCCTGAATTGCAATATCTCGTCGGAGGAGGACCGATCGATGCAATTGTTGCTGTCTTGGGGCAAACGAGGGATTGCAGCAGACATTTGATCAAGCATGGTTAGTTGGTTTTTTTTTTTTTTTTTTTATATATATATATTAATTTTGTCTTATTTATTGTATCTTTGAATGGAAAAATGAAAAATTGGAGGGGAAGAAATTTGGGGTTTGTTTGTTGGTTGGGGTGGGATTTTCATGAATAAATATGAGTGTACTGTGGGTCTATGCTTTCACTCAACTTTATAATGACTCAATTGGTGTTTGCTTATTTGGGTCTACAAAAATATATATTTATGTTATTTCTTAAAGGCAAAATCGCCTCTAATATAGCAATTTTTATCGAAATTGCAATTTAATTATGATACTTTCGTTTTTGTAAATTATATCACAATCTTTAGTTTAATTGTCACAAGTCGGTACACGAGTTACGAAAAAAGTCATAGAAAAATTGATGTGGTCGAACAACAAATTGAACATTGTGATATTGGTTTGTATCAAACTGAAAATTGTGATATGATTTGTAAAAGTGAAAAACGTCACGATTAAATTACAATTTCGAAAAATGTCGTGACTTTTACTGAAATTGCAATTTAATCATGATCTTTTCACTTTTGCAAATTACATCACAGTCTTCAGTTTATTGCAAGGTGGTGCACGGGTTCCGAAAACAATCATAGAAAAGTTTATGTGGTCGAACAATAAACTGAACGTTGTGATATAGTTTGCACGGATTATGCAAATCGGTGCACCGATTTACAACAAATTGAAAATTGTGATATGATTTGCAAAAATGAAAACGTCGTGATCAAATTACAATCTCGAAAAAAATCATGATATAAAGGGCAGTTTTGCCTTTTTAAAAGCATATTTATATTTATTATTGACAAAATTATAAATCTCTAAATTTATTTATCACATTCGGAATTAAATGTTGGATGATAATTAGTTAGGGATAGTATATATTATATTTAATTATTATTTTAATTTTTTTTATTATAGTGTTTTAAAAGTCAAGAGTTTCTAGATGGGGTGGGACAGGTGTGCCCAATTTTTCCATTTTATGAGGTTTTTTGTCTTCGAGCATTAACCTTTTTTTTTTTTTAAGAAAATAATGATGGGTGATGAATTATGATCATCATGTGATTAATCTATATAAAGTTCTTGAAACTTGCATCCAAATGTATGTACTTAATATAATTAATTTTGTTTGGCTATCATTCCCATACAATTGATTATATTGATAACTTTTGTTGCTAACAATTTATTTGTGGTATTTATTTTGAATTATTTTGTAAGTTTCAACAAATAATATGAATTATATTAATAAGATTTCACTCTATTCTCAAAAGAGTAATATAGGTTCATCATTCATAGAGTTATAGCATATCCAACCTGCAACTGATTACAAATTTAGATTTATCCAAATTTTATAATCACAATATAGTAATCACATAAATTGAAAAATAAAAAATTTACAGAATCATAGAAATGATTCAAATGAAATGGTCAAAGAATAAAGTAGATAAATAAATAAATATTATGTCTGTTAGTGCCTGATTTCAGTGGTGCTTAGAATATTTTTTTTTTAGCTAGTTTTAATATAAAAATGAAATTGTTCTATATAGATTGGGACAAGCTTTAAATCCGTATCCTAAGAAAGAAATGACAGCCACAAAGTTTTGTAAACCAAGAAAAAAAAAAAAAAAAGGAATCTGCACCACATAAAAACTGAAAATCTTATGATTAGACCAAACGATATAACTCATGGCCCTTAGATACGTGTAATTAATGTGTGTAATTAATGTAGGGTGTGCAAATCAAATCACACATCAGATAATTAAAGGTTCCAAGTCCAACATATAAGTTTGGTAAGTTATTCTTTCTATTGCCAATTGATTTTAGAATGAAACCTCATTTGGACTTGTATGATGGGCGTGATGGAAACTAGGTTTTGACTTGTCGGTCCTAACAATTTGTATTAGAGCCACGGTTGGTAGCCCAATTGCGATGTGAATGATGTGGGACGTGTTCCCCGTACTAGTCGGTGGACGACTGGCGGATCCGTATGCCTTGTGTCGAAAGTCTTCCTGGCGAAAGAGTGGTCATGCGGCGGGTTCCGTGAGTGATAACGACGGTACAAGATGTTTGGATCGTATGAATTTCGTTAAAAAGACCCAACGTGGTATTGTGTTTGAGGGGAGGTTTGTAGGGTGTGCAAATCTTACATCGGGAAATTAAATATTCCAACTCTAATATATAAGTCTGGTGGACTATTTCTTTTATTGCAAATTGGGCTTGAATGTTTGGCCTTGATGGAGAACTGAGTTTTAAATTGTCGGTCCTAACAATTAATTGGTGAATATTTAGCATTAATTATGGTGAATAGTTTTCCTCATAAATTTTCAAAGTTACAAATTTTGAAATATATTAAAGTAAAGTTTTCGGGTTGTGTTAAAATTAGCATGATCAATAATATTAGTAGAAGCTCTTATGACATAATTTTTATTAAACTAAATAAAAAGACAAAAGTGTTGTTGAATTCTGCAATATTTTGAATGCATTTATGTACTACCAGTTAGTAACACATATACGTGTGACTATCGTTCTATAAAATGTAGGAAGAAAATAGACGCTTAAATTAAAATAACTAATTAATTAAGCGTGTCCAATTATTATTCAAGTTCTAGATGATTAGTCATTTTTTGTTGACAAGCAAATGTATAATATTTATGAGAAGCATCTTTCATGTCAATCTCAGAGTTTACTAATGTCATTACAGAATATAAAACAGTTCACATGATAAATGAACTTCAATAAATTAATAAGCCAACTTCTCGAAAGCTGAATTAAACACGGGTGACATTGGTTATAAGATTTTCTTTTGTTACATTTAGCAGTGTCAAACGGGCCGGTCCGGCCCGGCTCGTGCTGGCTCGCGGTTCAAACGGTCCGGGCCAAAATGGCCCGTATTTTTACGGATTGGGAAATCCATAGCCCGTGGTCCGCCCGCGGATTTTATTTATTTATTTTTTTATGGTATTCGAACTCTTATATATTTTTTTGTTTGTTTATCCTTATATTTACTAGTATATTAATAAACTAGTAAGGTTTCATGTGTAATGATGTTAAATATTTGTCATCTAGTTTTTGTTTTTATTTTTTTTATCAATAGTTATAGGGTATTTACGCGCAGGAACGACTTAATTGACATAAAATATTTTTTGATTTATTAATACTTTTATTATGTAAAAAAATGTTTCATGTGCAAGTTATAAATTAGAAGTACAATAAAAAATACTAAATTTAAATAATATAAAATAAAAAAAACGGGCCAGCCCGCGGGCCAAACGGGGCGGGCCAAATTGGCCCGCGATTAAACGGGCTGGCCAAGCAAAGGCCCAAGCCCGTCCGTTTAAGCGGGCGGACGGGCCAGCCCGCGGGCCACCGGCCCGTTGCTAGTTACATTCTCTAAGACTATCTTTATCACCAACTCAATCAAACTCACCCTAATAATTAAAAATTATTTCTCTCTCATCTACATACACAACTCAATTTATCTTTATCCACAACTCAACTCAACCTAAATATTTATTTTATTTTAATTTATTTAAAAATTACAATTTTATTTCAAAATATTTCAAGTGTGGTCTATATTTGTAGAGAATGAAAAAAATATGAATTTTAATATCATTTTTATTTTTTTAAACAAAAAAATACATTTATCCAATAAAAATGGGACAAATGTCCTATTCTCCACACAATAACGAGTCGCGACCCAAGGTCACAATTTGACGCTCGTTTTAATGACTTTTCTTTTTTTTTTTTCTTTTTTTTTTTATTTTTATGTTTTTTTAATTGGTGACCCATTTATTGGGGGTCACCGTTAAAGATGGTCTAAGTCAAAACACAAAATAGAAAATTTCTACATAAAAAAAAAAAAAAATTATTCAATCTCATCTCGTTTGATTCTCTACTAGTACAACACCCGTGAACTACACGTATACTTCATAAAAAACTAATTTTCCAACAAAATGTGAAAATGAATTAAAATTCTTATTGTAAAAAAAAGTTATAAGTAATTAATAAAAAAGTAATTAAATTTTGAATTTTAAAAATATTTTTATGAAGTATTATTTATTTTCATTTAATATATATTCAATTTTGTCGAAATTAAATATTTAATTTATTCGGTAGTTAATATAAAACACGTGACAACTGTTGGGTTCGATATACCGTACGGAACAGAGTTTACAGCGGAATTTAAAATTTT
>CACSLK010034002.1:2217181-2229122 GCA_902706635.1 Striga hermonthica | reverse complement strand
TTTGCTTTTTGTGAAAATTGATATTGCGCTTGTGTTGCTTGGAGAAAAAGATTGAATCTTTAGATCGTGAATGCTTGACTAAGTGTGATTAGGAGTTAAATGCTTGCTCGTATTGTGCTAGAGTTTGGTTTAGCTACCTAGGGTTTTAGCTCGCATGACAATATTCGGTTATCTGTGCGTGTTTGATCATAGAGACTTCGGCGAACCAAAATCTCTCTTTCCTACTTGATTTCTCTCATCTTCTTGCATGCTTTTCCTGCCTTGCTAATTGCTTTCAATTGCCCTCATTTCGTAGATTAGTCTAGCTTTAATTCAAACCCCCAAATTGCGAGTAACATGTTTAGGACCTTTTCGGTTGTGTGATTTGGCGACTAGATAGTGAACGAAGTTCCGAAGAGCCTTCCTTTGAGAACGACCCGAGTCCGGGTAACTCGGTTACCAATTGCCCAAAAATACTAAAAACAACTGCAATCGAGTCTGTTGTGCCAGAGTCACGGTGAGGGAGCGGGCGCGGCGGCCGTGCCGGTCACGGTGCTGAAAAAAGGATTAGTTTTGTAATTTTAGATATTATAATTTTATTTCAATTTAACCCATTGGGCCAAATCTATAATTTATAAAAATATATAAGAAAATTATTTAGAATAGATATCTTTGTATATATATATATATTATTTATTTTAAACTAAAAATAAATAGAAAAATTTAATATACTAAATAATATTTGCATAATATACATAATAATTTATTTCGATTATTAAAGTTAATTCAATTGACCAACTAATAAAAATTCACGCATCAAATAGTGCATAATATTTCTAAACAAGATGCACAATAAAATGTATCACATAACACAATACTGTTAGAAATGCAAAATAATTCTAGATTGCATATTAGCATAATAATTTGCATTTCACGTATTTTAAATTTTTAGTTATTTCAGCTTGATTTCGACTTTATGTAATAAATAAATAAATGAATAACAGATGCCATCGAATTATATAAAAATATATTATTTCTACAATTTCTGAATATATATTATTTATTTTCAACATAAAATAATACAGAATATTCAATAAAAATTATAAATTCTAAAATATATTTTATTATATAAATAATTTGGTAAGTGCACGTTTATTTAATTAAAATACACATAATTAAAGTTTTTAAATTGAAACACACATAAACAAAAACACGCACAATATATTGCACAATAATAGTAGACAAAATGCACATTATTGTATGTGGTAGTGCATAACATTAATTTGGTATGTCATGTATTATATGTTTTTTTTAAAAAAAAAAAACTATAAAAATATTAAATATATTTAATATATTATTAATATAAATAATAAGTTAGTTTGGTTATCTAGGATTATCCGGTTAATCGACCAAATAAACCAAATAATTCACTTCAATTTCAATTTTGGTTTGTGACAAAAGTTTGGTCGGTAAGACTGTACAATATTGCATGAATCTGTGCACAATAAATTGCACATTAACGTCTGTCAGACTGCACATTAGTGACCAAAACCTACCGAACTAAGTTTTTTCACTTCAAATTTTTTATAGGCAATTTTATTTTTAGCCCATTATATTGCCCATTTTCTAGCAAATATCTATATTTTTGGTACACATCAAACTTAACACATTAATTTAAAAATTCATCAAATAAGATACACTAATTATTAGTGGCAGGATAAAGGCCAGATTATCAAGGACGGAACGTGGGTTAATCACGAGATGAAAATGTAGATTGTGCATATAATTTTGAACGTGCAATTGACTAAGCAAACGAACTCAATTGTGTCTGCAATTTAGGCTAAATGACCGTCTCGAATCAAAGTATTCAGCGGAGGATCAAATACTTGAAACTGATGTGAAATGATACACCATATAATTAAGTTGACAACATAACATTCCAAGTTATTTTGGACGAAAAAATGACTTAGCAAATGAAATCTAATTAAGCTAAATATTTGTGATTGCAATCGTCTTGATGAGACAAGTCGACCGACTGAAACGTACACCATAAGGCACCAAAATAGCCCATCGATAGATAACAACTAATTTGAGCTAAAATTATTTTGGATGACAAAATGAGCAGAAAAACAAACTCCAATTGAGATCAGAGTATGACCGGTTTGACAAAAAGTCACCCACCTAAAAAGGGTGCTATATGAAGTCGTAATTAACCCAAATAGAAAATAACTCAAATTATTTTGAATAGAAAATTGAGTGGACAAACGAATTATAAATGGGCTAAAAGTTTTAAGATACGACTATCTCGACAATAAGAAAACCAATGATAGGTCACTCACTTGAAACGGACATCGGACGACTTTTGAATTAAACTGAAATTAAACGACAAATTTTATCATACCACTAATATTTAGCGTACATTATTTGATAAAATTTTTAAAATAATGTGTTAAATTTAATGTCTGCCACAAAAGTGAACATTTAAAAAATGACCAATATTGTGGCTAAAAATAAAATTATGACTTTATACATTCTTTCTTGAGTTAATAATATTATTTGTGCGTTTCGGAAAAAAAAAAAAAAGTTTCATGGCCCACGTATGTAAACAGTGTACTAGCATTGATTAATAAATAAATATATCATGCATTATTAGACTATGAATGACAGATGGAGAGAATTACCATTTTCCATAAAAAAACAAAGACTTCAATTTGAAATATAACAATATAAAAATGACAAAATTATATTTTAATCCAGTTGGTTTGATCAAGCGACATTTTTAGTGAAATTAAATAATTTTGCTATTTGGTCGTATGATTTTGAAATTCAACGCAATTCCAGTCATTTGAGACTGAAAATACAACAAAATTTAAAATTACAGAACTTAAATTGCTAATAAAAATTCTTTTGAATGAATTATTTATTAGTAATTTAAGTCCTGTAATTTTAAATTTTGTTGCAATTTCAGTCTCAAAGGACTGAAATTGCAGCAAAATACTAAATCACAGGATCAAAAGACAAAAAGTTAAAATACTGGGATTAAAAACGCTACGACATTAAACCAACAGGACTAAAAATGCAAGTTCGCCAAATAAAAATAGAATTTAGGAAGCTAGAAGCTCTTGGACTCATCTATATAAAGAAGATCACCCAAACCTCTCTGCACCATTCAGCACTAGTTACCAAGTCCATACATATTCAGGCACTTACTCTTAACTCTCAAATATATCATCTTAAGATGGGATTAACAGGTAAGTTGATTGCAGCTATAGAGTTTGAGGCTGGGGGTGATGTGTTCCATCAACTGTTCAGGCACACGCCACATCATGTTTCCACAGCTAGCCCTGACAAAGTACAGGGTTGTGATCTAATTGAGGGCGATTTTGGTCATGTTGGCTCAATCATCTGCTGGAGGTACACCCATGGTGAGAAGAAAACTAATTTATTTATCTATTTAAATCTCATCTATATATATTGTTAGAAATTGTGTGTGTCGAAAATACACGAGGAATCCTACGAACTGATGTATAATTCTCAGTTCTTACAAAAAACTACAATATAACCAGAAATATATTACAAAGAAAAAGGGAAAAGAATTTAGCCGAAGCGAGTATACTCTTTCCGCAAGACAAATACGCCACGTGTAGTGTTAACGATTCAGACGTATCGTTGCCAATGATACAACGGCGATTGTCTCGAAATCTGTTAGCACACCAGATTTACGAACTAACAATTTCTTAATAATTTTCATATTAATTAATTCTGATCTATATGTAATAATTAATTTATCAATATCAGATGGGAAAGAGAAGACTGCGAAGCAACTGATCAAAAGCATCGACGAGGAGAAAAAGTTGATGGAGTTCAAGATGTTAGAAGGAGATCTGATGGAGGAGTACAAAGACTTCATCATAACCATCCACGTGGAGACTAAGGGTCATATCGATTTGGTTACGTGGACTTTGGAGTATGAGATGCTCGACGAAAACGTCGAGCATCCCATTTCGCTGCTCGCCTATTTCATCGCTCTTACCAAAGACATTGAGACTCATCATGTTGGGAAACCTTAATTAAATGTTCTGCTCAAAAGTCAAACCTATCTGTTAATCTTCAATAATTGTGCACGCATTATAGAGTATGCCACGTCAGCATATATATATATATATATATATGTGTGTGTGTGTGTGTTCCTTCTGTAATTTTTGTTTTGCAATAAGTAAGCCTGCATAAGGTTGGAGAAGAGATGCTTTTATGTATTTTATTGTGAAGTGTGTAATGGTCTGTCTACATTGGGAGAATTTTATGAAATTATTGTTGTTGCGTGTATTGGCTTAGGAGAGATGCAACAGTCTCGGGTCAAGGTTTGTAACAGTTAGATCAACTATCCTATACTAACTACACTAACGGTTACAAACCCCGACAGAATGATACTGTAACGAGAGCGTAGCATTTCCCTTTAGTTTATATGGTACTCCCTCCATTTTGAAATATAAGGCATATAAGGAATTCTTAAATTTTTTGAAATATAAGGCGCACATCAAAATCAAGGCAAATTATTTCATTTTCTGCCAAATATACTCTTATTTATAGCTGCAACCATAACAATAAATACATAGAGCATGTTTGTATACAAGAATTCTCACAAAAAAATTTCAACATTTTAACTCAACCATTTTTTTTAACTCAACTTTAATTCAACCCCACTATCATCAATATTATCAATATAATAAAATAATACCAACCAATCATTTATACACATCACATCAACCTTAATTCGATATTCATCCACTCACATTATTTTAACTAACAATCACATCAAATTTAATTATTTTATTTTAAATATTATTTTAATATACCCACTAACAATTAATCATACTACATTTTTCAAAATTAACCAAACCAAACCAAAAAATCCAACAAAACCAAAAAAATTCATATCCAAACATGCTCATAGTGATTTTCAATAAATAAGGTTAGTTTAGCCAATTTACTTATTAATTAATGTCTTCTTAATATTTGTGCAAATTTTTTAAACGCCTTATATTTCAAAATGGAGGGAGTAATATATATTCATGAATACTTTTGTTTTTCTCATTGTTTTTGACAAAAAAGTTTGGAATGTTGATTTATTAAATTTTATATCCAATGGCATTTTTGTCAAATATATACTATAAAGAAATTTAGAGATAAATTCTTATATGGTAGTAGTAGGGTTGTAAGAAAATGAATTGTTCGATTCAATTCGTGATTGTTATTCATGAGATTCGAATGAGAATAATATATTTGATTCAAAATTTATACAAATTTGAATGCAAATATGCAAATAGTTGATTCGAAATAAGGATTCCTCGTATGATCGGTAACATAGCTTCGGGTCACCTGAACCTAATCGATATGAATAGTTGTCGTTCCACTAAAAGAATATTATTGAAATTCCTATTTTAACTCTAAATTATGTATAATTAGGCTCCGGAATTTATCCACTCGATTTATCTCACAATGTTTAAGGTATAATGTTTATAAATTAATTTAGTTACTCATTTAATTAGGTAACTTATTGTATCTGAATTTAGTACCACTCAACCTTATTATTATGCTCGATCTTAATCCACCTGCATATATTTATATAACAAGCGCTTAGGGCTAATTTCAGTGACATCATCAACTTGACGCACTAGGGTACAATGTCAATAAATAATCAACGACGCACCATATACCCGACAATATTTATCATAACGCCGGAGTGTGAATCAAATAAATAATATCCGAATACACATGCCCGTTCTTATTTTTACGAATTAAGGGTTCGAGTAATAACCGAGGCCTAGTTTATTCACTGTGCACATTCCTCATATGTATTGCATGATTTCCAATGTCGGCGCCTTGGCTACGAGGGAAGGAGATGGGAGTCTGTCATGTGTCTCGAAGCTGGCGGTGGAGCTTGTCGAAGAGCTCCACCGACCGGGAGAGCTACTTGAAGACAAAATGCAAACTAAAAGGTAGAAAATTATTACTATTTTGGTTATTCACACACCAATGTGCACCAATATCTAACAGTAGAAAATTATTATTTTGGTAAAACATCATAGTGAAAACTTACATAAGTTCTCAGTTAACATTGCCTCGTCTCTGACATTATCCTAAAAGGTACACAAAATTTGAGTTTTAACTAACACAATAAACACACCCCAATTATCTAACACAGCTGATTTACCTATGCACATAGTTGTGAAACCCACCTCACTTTAGGCACAACTAACTGCTCTTAGTTTATACAGGAGACGTGACGAAAACAATAAGAATCCATTCAAAGATCATCTGCTACAGAGGAATAGTTGATTAAAAGAATCAACCTACCTTGCTTTAGAAAGACAAGAGCAGAAATATACAGGAAAACAGAAGTGCAAAAAAAATCGTACATAAAATTCACATTTACATGTAATTGTACAACTTTTCACATTGCTTTCCAAATTTCATTCGATCTACAACAATAGTAAGAAGAGAAGACACTATACGCTACAAACGACAAGTCGGCAACATTTTCTCAACTTCAGAACTCCAACAACGCCGCATGTACACATATACAAAAGGCAGACATCATTGCCTTACTTAATCAAAAGGCAAGTGGAGCATTTAGCAGAGTTATCCCCCAAAGTGAAGCACGTGACTTCAAACAAACCAATGACCAAGTTACAACACAATCTATCACAGTTACTCTTACATTCTTGCATACCAACTGTCAGTTCAGTGTTTCATCATATTCCCAACATTCCTGAGCTCATCATAGCATAACGTACTACTTTGGTTGATTTTCTGTTTTTGACCAACTTAATGCTTATCTTCAGACAAGTCTATTCATAAAAAATTACCATTGGATCATCTTGCGAGCTCATTTATATATGCAATTTGAAATCCACACATCTTCTGTACCCTCTCTCCACATTCCCCAATTCCATCTCACCCGAACACAATGTCCAATACATCTTGAGATAAGACTACTGGTCACACTAGAGACAACATCACGGTGGACAAACAATATCATATTAGAAAGACGATGACAATTATCCAATAGAGAGAAGATGGTAGACAGGGTAACCTCTATATCATTTACAGTTAAATATGCTTTAATCTCCTTCAATCCCTTAGCCTGAGCCCTCATCTCCAAACCCCCGAGGCCAGGGTACATTTCAAGCTCTGACCAAACCCGAGAAGTCAAAGTGAGGGAACTCACATTCGGGAAAGTACAAAACAGCAACTCGAGAATAGACTTGGAAACACCAACTGGTGCTGCCCATTTGGTTGAGACAGCAGTTAGATTCTTGACAGCTCGGCCAAAAGGAAGTGTGGCGAGCACATTACGTAGACATGAGGACTCAAGATGAAGTTTATTCAATTGAGAGAACTCTTTCACTTTCAAATTGCAAGCGCCCTCGAACGAAAGACTCAGGTCAGATAATGATGGAGAGTCGATTAGGAGTAGTTTAGGTTTCACGCAGCTAAGAGTTAGCTTGACAAGGCAGGATGCAACTATGGATACAGTAGTTGGAGCATTAGACAATATCCACTTACACGTTCTGAGATGCATGAGATGAATTTGAGGATCTTTAAGTCCTCCAACGCCAATCAGGTTGAGATTTTGCAAAAAAGGGAAGCATTCGTTGAGCTTCTCCAAGTTCTCATCATCTAATCTTATGAATTCGAGAGTCAAGGTTGTGAGTTTCGGCATGGTCGTCAGGCCATCAACCGATAGCCATGCATTCTTGATCTCCAACTCCAAGAGCTTAACGCCTGCACATAAAGAAAAGTCCCATATGCAACTGTTTATACTTTTTACCCATTCAAAGTTGGACGAAACAAACATTTTCAGTCCTGTAAAACACGCAAAATCAGCTGAAACAAAAGAAGACAGGGTCAGGTGTCTACACCAGCAACTGTAGAACTTGAAGGCACCCCAATTCTTATTCCCTCTATATTTAATTTAGTTTAGCTGTGGATCCACTATAGAACTCAAAGTTTGCGACTTTCTGTGAATCATCATAAATTCCTGGATAAATGAGAATTGTTGCATACAAAAGCCCATTCTCACTATTGCATTGAAACATGAATTTAAAAGGCAATACCTAAGAGAATATCCACAATATGTCATATAGCAGTGTTCAGTCCAATCAAACAGATGAAAATATAACTCATCATCATATCCAAAACAAAACCCAAGCATCTATCTATGCACTTATAAAAACAAAGTATTCAACCAAAACAGAGGGGAAAGGGAGAGAGAGGTTCACAATAACAAGAAATGAGCGCGAGCACATCAGATCTCCTCCAGCAAGACTGCAACCAGAAATTGGAAATCGCGATTGACTTCAGGTCCCCGCGAACCCTGGGAAGCCACGTCCCCACGAAATTGACGTCGCTCAAGAACAAATCATCATCTTCGTCCTCGAGGTCGTCGTACGCCACTTCCCGCAGCGTCTTGTCGACGCCGATCGAAACAGTTTCCACGATCCGCAACTCCGAAATCAACTTATTGAAAACTTCCTTGAATGGCGTGATGGAGGACCGCGTGAGAGGAGATCGGGAGGCGGAATAGCGGCGGTAGGAGCAGTGGAGGTGAACAGATCGGAGCTCCGGCGCGAGGGAGTTAAGGGTTCTGGAGGAGACACGGCAGCGGGCGACGTCGGCTGAGTCGTGGAGGCGGCTTAGGATCTCGAGGAGGAGAGGTGGAGGAATGTCATCCATGAAAATTGAGAGCGAGCCAATCGCATATCTTCGTGTCGGTATGAAGGCCTTTATAGGTTGCACAATGCATGGTGTGAAATTATCAAAATGCCCTCATTCTACCCCTCACACAACTGACCCTCACACACACTGAAAAATGGCCCAACTCCAGTTAAATGCCTGCCGTGAAGAGGCCGCGTGCCGAGAAGAACCAGGCGGAGAAGAAGCCGAAGGCCGGCGAGAAGCTGCCGAAGGAAGGCGGAGCCGTTTTGCCGCCGGCGACAAGAAGAAGAAGAAGAGGGCGAAGAAGAGAATGGTGACGTACAAGATCTACATCTTCAAGTTACCCGGACATCAGGATCTCTAGCAAGGCTATGGCATCATGAACAGCTTCACCAGCGACATCTTCGAGAAGCTCGCACATGAGGCATCGCGGCTCGCAAGGTACAACGAGAAGCCGACCCATCACCTCCCGGGAGATTCAGACCGTCGTGAGCCTGGTGTTGCCAGGGGAGCTAGCCAAGTACGTCGTAATTGAAGGTACGCAGGCCGTCACCAAATTCGCTAGCTCTTGATTTGGTTTTAGTTGTGTGGTAGTTTGAAATTAGAGTTTGATTTGGGCAAAGATTGGAATTTTTTGGCTTCCCAAAAAAAATTGAAATCAATTGGCCGAAACTTATTGTCTGTGTAGGAAAGAAAAATAGATGAATATCAGTTCTTATAAGAATAAGAAAAAATGTTAAGTTGTGAATTGAGGACAAAATTAATAAAAGCAACAAAATATGACTGAAATATTCGATATCTCTCAACATACATCATTAAGTTTATGATAAAATTATTGTGTGAGAATAACATATCTAGAGACGATGAGCCATTTAAGTTTTCACCGCCCTATGATAGCACTTGTACACTCTTAAAGGTATTGTGAATGCATTCTTCAGTCGAGTTGTTATGATTGGAAGAGTTGGTTCCACCTTCCGGTGTCGTACTATCCACTTGAAGGGCATACATAAAACAAATTATCTAAGTTAGAAACTTTTAAAACATAGTTAAACCTAGAGGACTCCTGAAGAAATCAACTGTACCAGAAGTTCTGCCCTTGTTTGCTATTTAATTCCATGGGAAAACTTGAAGGAATAAGGATGATGAATAACTTGCTTGGAAGATAATCTTGTCAATTGTCCATTACATAATACAGAATGTCTTAAACCAATCACTGAAAGTTGAACCCAACATTAAAATGAAGACACAAAAAGGATGTGCACATTAGGCTTAAAAAGAATGTTTAGTTGTCGAGTCCAAGGATGCGATAAGGTGCAAGTGAGACTCTCTTGCCTGTCTCTAATCCTTTGGCCAGCCGATATTGTAAATTGAAGACTTCCATGTTGTTGCTAGATGACTAAGGTGCAACAAGTAGTCAACCATCACCTTCCAGACTGTCGTGAGGCTGGTGTTGTCGCGGGAGCAAGCCAAGTACGCCGTATCTGAAGGTATGAAGGTCGTCACCAAATTCACTAGCTCTTGAATTGGATTATTATTGTGTGGTAGTTTGAGATTAGGATTTGTGACCCAAATTGCTGTACCACAGCTGAAAGCATCTCGGTTAACGTAGCCTCCAAAGCAAAATCCATAGTCGTACTCTACAATTTTGTTCATATATTGGACACTCTCTTCAACAGCTTTTCCGGCGACAAAAGATACACCAGCCTGGTTCATTTCAAAATATATTATACCTTTAATAATATGTTCATTGTTCTTTAGGGGGTTTCTTGCATGCGCATTAAAATCTACAACCAGTTCTGTTTTAGTGTGCTTGGCAGATATTCGGTGTTGTATTTTTCGAGATGGATTTTGTGCGTGTGCGATTTGACATGATGTTGATGTGTTCATGTGTGTGTTCATGATATATTTGTGTTTTGTGCATGATAATCGGAGATTTTACTAAAACATAGGGGAAAAAAGCGTTGGGGCTTATAAGGAAAAGAGCAGCCTGCAAATGCAGTCATGCTTCGGTAATATGGCGGTTTCTAAGTTTTATGTACATTTTTTTATTCAATTATCGCCATTGAGTTGTCATTTTAACCTGTTTGTTGAATTCTTGGTAGAGTTTGCAACAAGGAATTCGGTCGATTGCATTAAGGACCTTCTTTCCTCTTCCAAGGAGGTAAGGTCTGTATATAGTGGTTGGAGATTGTATTTGATGTTGATTTGTGTTTATGTGGTGGGAAACAACAGATGTAGCTAAATTACATGAAAACCATGTGCTTCTTACCTCTTGGACCTTTAGATTTGTTTTTGATTTCGGTATATGTTTGCAAGATGGGAAAAAATAAATATGGCTAAATTGCATGAAAGTATTCTGCTTCTTGGTCTTTGTTCTACCTCAATGTATTCATCTTAATCCTTTTCTATTATTTCTAAATTTCATTTAGTGCTACTAGAATGTACTTTAGTCTTAAGTGGAATCGTAGCTAAAAAAATGGAGGATTTCTATATTCAAGTATTGTATTCTTATGAATTTCTTTTCCATGTACAAGAAAATAATTAGCACTATTGTTGTGGGCGTATAAAATAAATATGTAATCAACCTTTTTTGGTCCAATATTTATTTTTTTTGGTATAACTATTGCTACCTTTGTCAGACACCCCACTTTCAAATATATGCCGGATTGTGGTCTTCTATGCCATAAGTCATTTGAGTTTTTTTTGTCTATTTTTTTTGCGTGCAACCTTATTTAAAAGGTGGTAATGCAAAACTCTCGGACTGGCTGGAAATCGGTTCGCCTCCGTCCTCCGTCGGTAGAACGCCACGTACCTGAAAAGAACTCTCACATCGGAGGGGTTTTCCGGTGAAGAGCTCTTAAGTCGGTGTATGTTCTACTCAATTTTCAAGAGTAAAAATGGATAAAATCGTGTTCATCAAGTAAAGCTCACCCCTATATATAAGGGTGAAATACCCACCCTGGGAGCTGCCCGGATTTACTAAGCTGGCTGCTCAAAACTACCCGAATTGTCGGTCCGCACACAGTGTGCATGTGTCAGAGGCCGCTATCGCCACTATTGCCATTATTGTCTTGTACCAGTCATTCTGCTTCACGTGTCCTCCGCACATAGGGTAAAAATTCCCCTAAATTTCCCCTGCAATTCCATTGAAGGCTCTTACACTTGACTATACCTAGGTCGGTCCTTTGGGTTGCTTCTAGTCTATAAGTGGTCGACCAAATGACCCTTTGCTTGACAAGTC
>CACSLK010034002.1:2189460-2201940 GCA_902706635.1 Striga hermonthica | reverse complement strand
AAAAAAAAAAAAAAGATGGAAAGTGAAGCCAAGGGGATTATGTTGAGGTTTCAAAATGGGCTTACCACTAGACCTACAACAACTTATGTTAAAATCTTGACTTCACTTATATATCAATTAAGAAAGAATGTTTTATCAAAACAATTATATATATGTTTAATTTATAATACTTTTAATTAATACTTATAAAAATAATACCTAAATTATTTATTAAATATGTATTACTTACGAAATTAAAATATGTAAACTACATAGATAAATAAATAATATTATATTTTATATTTAATTACCTTGTTTAGTTAAATTTTTGTTATCATCAATGTTGTTTTTTATACTAATTTATATTATTAACATTTAATTAATATTTTATGTATTAAATAAATAGCTACTAAATAAATAATACGATTTTATATTACTATATTTAAATGAATATATATGTTAAAAATTATATTTCATATATAAATAAATAAATGTATTAAATAATATATTTTATATTATATATATAATAATAAATATAATAAATAATTAAATAACAATTAATGGCTGTTGATAATAAACTAATATATTAAATAAATAATTACTCAATATATTTTATTTAATTAAATGTTTCTAATTAAATATATAATATATTTAATTAAAATTTACTAATATATTAAATAAATATTTACTAAGTAAATATTCATATTAAATAATACAATAAATAAATAAATTAAATAATTTAATAATTATAGTATAATGAATAAATATATCTAAATAATATATAAATAAATTATATAATTAATAAATAAAAAACTACTTAATAAATAAATTTAATAAATAAATATAATAAATAATATAATAAATAAATCAATATATTAAATATAAAAAAATCACATTTGGTAAATAAAAATAAATAAATGATAATAAATATTTCATTAAACAAAATAATATATTTAGTATTTAATATATTTATTTATTATATTATTTAATGTAATTAATACATATTTAATAAATTTTGCGTTTAATTAATAAAATATATTAATTACATTAAATAATATAATAAATAAATATATTAAATAATATGATTTTATTTTAATATATTCAAATAGATAAATATATTGAAAAATTATATTTAATATTTAAATAAATAAATAAATTAAATAATATATTTAATATGTATATATAAATATATTATTATTTTTTTATGTATTAAATAAATAGCTACTAAATAAATAATATGATTTTATATTACTATATTTAAATGAATATATATATTAAAAATTATATTTCATATTTAAATAAATAAATGTATTAAATAATATATTTCATATTATATATATAAAATAATAAATATAATAAATAATTAAATAACAATTAATGGTTGTTGATAATAAACTAATATATTAAATAAAGAATTACTCAATAAATTTTATTTAATTAAATGTTTCTAATTAAATATATAATATATTTAATTAAAATTTACAAATATATTAAATAAATATTTACTAAGTAAATTTTCATATTAAATAATACAATAAATAAATATATTAAATAATTTAATAATTATAGTATAATGAATAAATATATCTAAATAATATATTAATAAATTATATAATTAATAAATAAAAAATTACTTAATAAATAAAAATATTTAATTAATAAATATAATAAATAATATAATAGATAAATCAATATATTAAATATAAAAAAATCAGATAAGGTAAATAAAAATAAATAAATGATAATAAATATCTCATTAAGCAAAATACTATATTTAGTATTTATTTATTTATTTTCATTTCATTAATTAAACGCAAAATTTACTAAATATGTATTAATTACATTAAATAATATATTAAATAAATATATTAAATAATATGATTTTATTTTAATATATTCAAATAGATAAATATATTAAAAAATTATATTTAATATTTAAATAAATAAATAAATTAAATAATATATTTAATATGTAATAATAAATATATATATATAATAAATATATTAAATAGCGAAATATAAATATATATATATATATATATATATATTAAAGGCTGTGGATATCAAATTAATATATATTAAATAAATAATTACTAAATAACTTTTATTTTATTAAATTTTTACTAAATAAATATTTTCGAAATAAAAATATTAAATAATTTATTTTTGGATTAAAGATTTCTGATTAATATTGAAGTAAAGTAAAATTTATTACAAAGAATGTGTAATGTCAGGTGGCATTAAGTCTCACTTGAGTGCCCATCACCCTGGGTTCAATCCCCCTTATCTACATTTTTTTGTGTGAAAATGCCACATAATTTGCCAACTAAGGATCAGATTTACAACTCAGAAAAAAAAAAAAAAAAAAAAAAAAAAAAAAAAAAAAAAAAAAAAAAATCATGTAAAAATGCCACATAGACTAATCGGTAAAAATAACCTGCATTTGTCGGTGATAGGACTATTTCTCACGATTTTTGTCACTTACGGGAGTGATCCAAAAGTGGGCATCGGAGAGGACCAAACCTCATATAGGTGCCACTTACAGGACGAAATCTCTAATTTTTCCTATGTTTTTTAGGGTGCATTTGCCGGTGATAGGACTATTTCTCACGATTTCTGCCACTTATGGGACGTGATCTAAAAGTGGGCATCGGAGAGGACCAAACCTCATGTAGGTGTCACTTACAGAACGAAATCTCCAATTTTTCCTATATTTTTTAGGGTGGGTGGCTATTATTATTATTGATATATTCAAGTTTGGAAAAATATCCTCGTAAAACAACGTCCATCCAAGACTAGGTGTGTAAACATTTCCATCAACCCACTTATCCTACACTTGACATCATCACATATCATAACACCAGGCAGCATCTCTCTCTCTCTCTCTCTCTCTCTCTCTCTCTTCTCTCTCTCTCTCACATAACTGCATGTTGAGAAGTCATATTAATTAATTTGAATATGGCATTTCTGAAAATGGGAAGGAAGTGCTCGCATTGTGGCAACATAGGCCACAACACAAGAACTTGCAGCGCCTCAGCAATAGTCCCGGTCGATAATGGTGGCCATCGACTCACACTCAGACTCTTTGGGGTCCAAATTGATGTCCCCTCAAATTCAAATTCAAATTCAAATTCCTCTTCTCTGCCAGCTCCCATTAACAAAAGCATCATCACCTTGGATCAGTTGTCCATATCAACGCCCGTTTCATCTTCTTCGTCTTCGTCACAATTCCCCATGGCCGCTGATTATTATTACTCGTCTGACGCTCCCTTGGCCCAAGTTCTCGACAGAAACAAAGGTATATATCCAAGTTGAGTTTATTATATATGGTCATTAGCTGTATGAATGTCTCCCTCAATCATTCATAGGTGAACTGTTCTCTTTAGTTAATATACTTAATAGGCACCTTCAATTTCTTTAGAACTAGCTTCTATATATAGAATGTTCAAATTTGTGGAGAGTTTTCCTTAACTAGTTAAAAGCCTCTTATTACTTTTTGGGTCGTTGATCGAATACTCGTACGGATAAATCTCAATTAAAGATTTATAAATAAAATAAATGAATAAATTAATATTTCAAAAAATAAAGCAATGTATTAATATCAAAGACTCATGTATCGCATGGGTAGGTGTACGACTCGATTATTACATAAAGATGAGCATATGTAATCTCCCTTATATATAACTCCTGAATGTGCTGAGGTTAAGTGGTAAACTTGCACGCTTCGAGGTCTTATTTGACAAAATTTAATGCTTCGCCGTTTGGCTTGGATGACTTTTAATATACTTTCATTCCATACATAATTATCTTCGAATTATCCATAAATATACTCATATTTATAACAATTTTTACGAGCATTAATTGTGTTTTAATATAATTTTTTATCATTGACGTAGTTTACAAAGAATAAAATTTTTTCCCACGATCTTTCTTTTTCTGCCAATATTTTTTTTAATTATAATACACTTTACTCACTTAAATATATGGTATATATATTTTAAAAGTTAGTTTTTAATTTTATTATCAATTTTTTATATATAATATATCAAATCAATCATCTCTTCATTAGCTTCGGTTGCATTTATATTGTATGATAAAGTAAATAAATAACTATATGTATTTACAAATAAAAGTCAAATTATCTATTGATTTTAGTTGAAAAAATTAAATTAATTATCAATTGAACAAATTCAATGACAAAGTAGTTATATGCTATAAGTTAATTAATCATCTTAAATATAAGTTAATTCAATGACAAAGTAGTTATAATATTTTTTAAGTAGTACATGTGATACTGTCATTTTAAATATAAATAATAATAATATATTTTTTTTCAAAAAAAATATTAAAATTTTAAACATACTTTTTATTACTTTTTATATTTGTGTATACACTTTTTAATAAGCACTCATGTTATACACATGTATTGTATTATTATTTTATATATTTAAATATATATTTTTTTAACAAGTCCCGTGTAATACAGAGTATTGGATCTTTTCACAATTTTGGGAAATCCCAGTGGTACTTTATGAAAATTAAACTTACCATAAAGCTCAATCTTGCTACATTGACGTCAAAAAACACTTCCATGGATGGACAAAAATAGGAGTTCCATGGACAGAGGAAGAACATGGAAATTTCTTAATCGGACTTGAACGGCTAGGGAAAGGAGATTGGAGGGGCATTTCAAGAAATTTCGTTACAACGAGGACCCCAACGCAAGTTGCTACCCATGCTCAAAAATATTTTCTTCGGCAGGCGACCCTCAACAAGAAAAAGCGCCGTACAAGCCTTTTCGACATGGTAATACTTTGAACTGATCATCTTGTCTTACATTTTCGAAAGCTCCATTTTTGCTCCTTCGTGTCGCGAAAAAATGCCACTTTTTATTGTTCGCCGTTGGTTTTTTATGAGCATGCCATGATTGAAATTTTAGCAAAACGTTTTCGGATAACTAGCGACCGACAAGTTCAGGCCGAGTCGAGAAATTGTGAATATATTATATCGGTTACATTAATCAAGTTGGAAAACAAAATTTAATTTTGTAATCACACAAAATTTATTCAGCAATAATAATGCATGCAAGATTAGTTTTTGTTATGCTATATATTGTTACATGTTTGTCCCTTGTCTGTCCATAGCATGGGTTATAATACTAGTAATAGTGCAAATAGGGATTTTAAAATATAAACTGATATAATTTAGGGATTGAGAGCTTTGACAGGGAAGATTAATGTTGGAGTTAATTTTTAATGCCATGCCAAGTAAACTAAGGCAAGTAACTAGTGATGCTAGTAAATAGTATAGGGAAATGTTACGATCCCTTTACGAAATCATTCTGTCGAATTTTGTAACCGTTAGATCAATTGTACCCAACGGTTCCGACAGAATGGTGGTAGCACCTCCCAATAGTATAAATACTGTAATTTTTCCTATATTATGACACATATCGCCCTACTGTCAAAATTTGTCACAGTAACCATTCAAATAGGACCACGGAAGATACTCGAAGAGTTGCTTAATTTGGGAAGAACAATGATATCAGAATCTGACATACACTTAAAAGAAAAACCTTATCACCCAAGAGCGCTTGGATGAGATGACTTGGGTCTCTTCCAGCTTAATCAGTGGTCTCGTGTTCGAGCCCTGGGAATGCAGCAGTGTTAAAAACTCTTGAAGGAGAGCTTTGCCGCCCTTGTGGTCCTACCCGGCTCGATTCTGGATTAGTCGGTTCCCATGTGGATCCGGAAACCGGAAGGTCCCTTTAAAAAAAAAAAAAAAAAACCTTATCTATTTTGTTCCTCTCTGGCTATTTCCATTCAATAATACCGTACAATTGATGGTGACTGCACAGAATATGTCATAATATATTGCAAAGGTACGGCCAAAATTAAATTATTGTTCTGTGTAGCAGTTATATTCCTTTTTTTTTTTTTTTGGCTACGAGAGAGATATTGAATTATGGGTAGAGCTAGATTTTGAACAGGTTTTGCACTTTCAACGCAAAAGTGACGTTGGAAGTGGTCCTAATAAAAGATTCCATGGATTTCCAGAATCCAATAGGTGGTCCTGACCTGACATGGTAAATTTATGTTCACTTTTCAGAAAATACGACACTCTAGCACCAGCCCCCTCTTACTCGGCCGGCCGGCCGCTGCAGCTTTCGAGCCGGATTTGCCGATTCGGAGGCTGGACATTGCTCAGCCGCTACTCCTGGAGCCTAGAGGAGACTTAGATATGTCCTTGCCATTCCGCCATCTCCCCGACTCTAGTGATGGTAGTTGGCCACCTCGTCTTCCCTCCAGCCTCGGGAGCCCGTCGGTCCAGTGGAGCTTTGATCATGGGTTGTCTGCTCCGTGTTCATGGAGGGGCGGTTGTCCAGTGCGCCTCGACTGCCGGTAGCCGGTGATGTTCTCTCCGTGGGCCCCGTTTCCGATCCCTCTGGTGTTGAAGTTATTGGGAGTCCATATCTAAATCAAATATTAACTCCTTGGTGGATATGTCTGGGCGGTTCGCGTTCGGTCGCAGTTTTTTTGTCTGAGGTTTAGGTTTGTTGAGACATGATAATGAACTAAGCTTCACTTTTGTCACAAATTTTCATTCATGGGATGTTATCCACACGTTGCATCTAACTCATGAATCTAGGTTATGTTTGGCAAATAAATAAATTAGCTTATAACTTATTTAATTAGCTTATAAGCTTCTTGTATTAAGCTTCATGTATTTAAATAAACTTGGTTTGGTACGACGAGCTTTTTTGAAAAAGCTCGAATTTATCTCATAAATTTGTTTAGGTAGCATTCAAGATAAACTCGTTGAAATTATTTCAGCCAACTTATCAATTAATTTTATGAAACACTTTTATCATAAAAGCAAGTTTTCAACTATAAGCCATAAGTTATAAGCTATAAGTTCGAAAATTACTGATAAGCTATCCACTACTTTCGCCAAACCGAAAAAATGGACCCAAGGTCGCGTAGTTATCCCTTGAGCTAGATTAGATACAAAAAGTAAATAAAGAAATTATCCCTTGAACTAAACAAAGATCGTACAAGATAAAATTTATCCATATACCTGAGCAAATCAATAAGATTTTCAACTATAGACTAATACGTCCATAATTCCATGAAACCTGAATCAAGTTGATCACGGAAATATCATGCGCGGTCCCCAATTAGCAGAAAAACAGTTTGTCTGGGCACAGAGAGTATGTGGACTCTAAATCGACACGTCTCGAAAGGTTCATGGGACAGATGATCTTAGGATATACCCACAGATACAATTTTGTCCTTATAACCTTGGAGGAACAGACATCTTTTCTCAGAGCTATTGTATATGTAACTGCATGCCTTAAGCCATTACAACACTCCAAGATTATATGGTCTTTATGCCATTGCATCACTGCATGAATGCCAAAATATAATACACAAAACCTTGTTCTTAACAAATCATATAGCGCCATCAATACATCTACAACCAATGCCTGTGACTTCTTGATGTTCATATCAGCATTTTCACCTTGTTCTTAATGTGATTCAAGATGTTATATCAACTATGAGTAGAACATAAAGAAGTCACAGGCACAGCAATAAACCAAAACTCGACAAAGTTAAAAAAGGGAACCAGGAGAGAGTGGGACGGCACACCAGCACACCATAGAGTGAGTTTGGCAAAGATAACCATATGCTTCAAACCTAATATTACATATGTTTGAGGAAGCAAATGCAAATTTGTGAGAGATTACTGCAGAGTAGGCAAAAATGGCAATTATATATTGTGGAATTATTGTACAATATGTACAAATAACCATTTGAGGAGCTGATGAATTCCAAGTTGTGGTGTAGTATCATCACAATCTAAAGGTGTGATAAGGTGAAAAAAAATGATATGGCAAGTATATCTTGCATTGCATCATCTATCTGCCAAAATCACGGTCGGTGTTTTTCTGAAACCCATGTGAGGACTTCCTTATCAACTTTCAATGTCAGTCAACCTCCTTGGCACTCTTAATCACCTGTTCCCCCAGGGCATAATAAGGCCGTAAGGTCAAGTCTGATATTTGGAGTTGTGGTTCATTTCTTACAATTTTATTATTATTTAGTATTACTATTATTATTATCATGAATCACGAGAGCCTCGGACCATCAAAGAAATATGCTTAGCACTGTCTGCACGCACACTGTCTCCTCTAAGTCCATTCTGGGAAGACAACAAAAACAAAAACAAAAACAAAAAAAGAACAAAGAAAACGTTGAATAAACTTCAAAACTCAACCCAGATAGACATGGAAAACCACTGTACAGTAAAACGACTACGTAAATATAAGGGTAGCTTACAAAACTAGGACGAAAGGGTATAAGCCTAAATATTAAAAGATTTTGTCATTTCCCAGACTTATAAAGAACCAGTTTCTAGAATTATAAATAGATCCCCTATGACAGAAGAATTCATAAGAAAGAAACAATACAAAGAGTAATTCATCATCTTGAACGATGGCTAAGTTTTGTAATTTGACTGCATTTTAAAGGTAGTGATATTTGTAATTAACCCCAAATATTAAAATAGAAGACAATAGGTTACCTCATGTGTCGACTCAGGAGAAAACCACCGCAACAGCACTCCAAGATGTATCACAGCAGGGATTAGCTTGAACAGTAATGGTGTTGTTACCTGCATATTATCTGCGTGAGCATATATATACACCTTAACAAGCAAAAATATTAAATTTGAGCAAATACAAATCTGAAAAACTGATAAAAAAAGGGTCTAACTGCAACGTAATAGACAAGTATGAGTTACTTAAGATGCAACTTGAGAAAATGCTGGGAAATCACATATATTTGGAAACTGTGTCAATATAATTACAGCATAACCGCAATAGTGGCAGAAAAGCTTCATAAATACCCAGCTAACACAGTTTCTGCTTAGATTGACCTTGGTATTACAAAGGCCGTGGGAATAATGAGGCAGCCAGAAACACCACAGGTTTTACTTCATTTCTACAAGTTTCTTGCAATTGGTCTGAACTAAAGTACTGGGGGATTCTGATTTGGGCTCTTAAAAGATGTGTCAAACTTCTTTCAACAATAAAGATAGGTGTAGTTATAAAAATAATTAACTAAATAAATAAACGAAAAAAGTCACGCAGAAGTACATCGGTGGCTGATATTAGTGTTGGTGAAGGCATGAAGCAGGAACCGTGAATGATAAAACATGACAAATCATAATTGAAGTTAAATCCAAAGTTGGAAAGTAGCCACTGGCATAACAAATAACCTGGAATTCTTGGTTAGGAACTCTAAAAACTCCTCCAGTATAGACCAAATATCTTAAACTCCCTCCCCCCATAAAGATATGTTTACCGCAATATACACAAAGTTTAATAAAACACAATATTGTTGGAAAATGAAAAAGTACTCGAAATAGACTAAATTAATTACCATTGTATACAATGACTATACTATTGGTTGTTCCACCCATCAGTTAGATAGTATATGTAAGATGACTATACTGTCTTTTTGGAGCACCTTAAATAGAAATGTTGAATATCTTCTTAGACAGAATTAGTAATAACTATGCATAAATTTCCAGTAAGGACTGAAAAATTAAGTAAAATGGCGTCTTCTAAACTACAGTCCATATCCAACTACTTCTGCTAGTTGATACTTTTCATATTCAAGTAGGTGCAAAATTATATAGGTAACTCATCTCATTCCCGGGCCAAAGTTAAAAGAAATATCATCTGACCATTTTCCTCGAATATATATCAAGCACAAACACAGTGGTAATCTTTTGTAGATAATATATGCATGAATGATATTGCATAAATCGAGTCCTTTCAACAGTAAAAACACAAACAGAAAACTATTTAGGAAGTATGCAAGATAAATAAGAGGTCATGGGCACTGCCAAAAACCACATAATTTAACAGTCTCACATACCAGGCTAAGAGCTGTTGTTCCAAGAAGCAGCATGTACAATTTACCCTGATTAACCAAATTAGTTGCCCATTTCAGCAAAACATGTAAAGATGATAACTATAGTAAAATAAAATATTATGCAACGAACGTGATTTCATCAATAAGTAAATATATTGTTGTGTAGCTAAAAGCAAACAAACAAACTTATGAAGGGGTAAACATAAAAAATAAAGCAAGACCTCAATCAGCTTAAGATTTGATGCACGACTAAGAAGAACGAAAGCAAATTCTCCTATTTGTGCAAGAGACATCCCAACCTGTATGTGAATATAACCAAGATTCATTTGTCGAAAATAACAAATTAGAACTTAAAAAATAAGATAGGAAATTACATACAAGAAGCGACGTTTTGTTGTTGTAGCGGAATCCTCTCACAACCAAAGTGATCACAACTGTTTTTATCACAATCACCAATATAACAGCAGCCACCAAGATATCAATGTGGTTCCAGAGGAAGTGAACATGGATAAGCATTCCTATACTGGCCAGAAAAAGGGCAGCAAACAAGTTTCGGATTGGCTCCACCTGCAAATCAATGAGTCCAGATATGGAACGCTCAGTGGATTACTCTTTTTCTTTTATTTTCTTTTCTGTGTGTAATTGTGTGTACTATGAATTCGTGTGTGCATGTATGCAAATATGTATAGTATGAATATCAAGTAACTAGGTTTTGATGGATTTTAAATCCGCAAAGGCTTAAAATTAATTGACTGAAGGATTTTATAAAGAAAAATTCTACTTGTACATAATAATTTGTAAATAATGATGTACAAATATACAGGCTCTAACATGGGTCTCCACTTGAATATTTTATTTTAATGGACCCCACCCCATGCGAGAGTATATACTATTGTATTAATATTATGTACATGTAGGCTGCAGCATTGGTCATAAACAAATTGACAGTGGATTGAAATCCTTTTCCTAAAACCTTTCAACAAAAACCGAAAGCCTTCGGATCATTAATATCTTATTTATTATACGTGGACATTTTCTTATAACCTACTTGAAGCAATGCTAATAAGAACTCGTACTAGTCTAGAAATAATGTCATCCTCGAACTCTTACTATTTAATCTTTTAAGATCTATTTAATCTTCTTTCTAACTTTCGTAATTACTTTTTTGTGCTCTTAGTGGCTAGGTTGTTTAATTTGGTTTTCATTTTTAATTTAGTTTCTTAGTTAATAATGTCATCTTGAAACTCGTACTAGTCTAGATAATATCAATTGTCAATTATAGTAATTAATTAATTTAACACCGATCTCTGTGGAATACAATCTTACACGTCATTAACTATAGCTGTACACTTGCGGGTAGTAAAAAATATTGGTGGACAAGCATTTAGCATAAAACCAGTAAACCAAAACGCTAACTAACTGCTCTTTCAACAAAAAATTAAGTCAATAATTTTCTTGGAAATCGGCTTTATCCCCTTTGGTGAAGGGCATCTTTCCGGGCAAGCATACGGAGTTTAATCCCATGGGTGTGTGTGCAGGGGGATCTTTCCATTGTTCATCAGAACAGATATTACTCTTTGTTAGTTTAGTATTAGATGAAGTCAGGAATATTCTTGAATAAAGCACCAAATAAGCATATTCAGGATTTACTAAACCAGAATCCAGGTGTTACTTCTGAAGAGAAAGGAAAGTAGGAAATGCAGATTCAAATGGATTTAGAAAACATCAGGAAATGTAAGAAAAAAGAAATGTGCATATAGACATAATAACATCAAGTTCCACCACATTTACATGTTAATGCATAAAGATAGAGATGGGAGGAAACCCTAGAACTAGAATTTAAATATAAAAAAAGGGCACCTGTTCAAGAGTATGCTGAGCAAGATCAGTTGTTGATATCATCACTCCAGCAGCAAAGGAACCCAATTCCAGGCTTAGACCTAACTTGTCACTACACTGAAATGAGAAAACTATGCATTACACATAAGTATTTGAGATGCATAGACAGGTGTATGACCAAGTGAGTGGAGGGAGAAATAGTTAAAAAAACGTGTAAGACTAAATAGGATATCTGTTCGAATTATAGAAGTTACAGCAAACTTGACTAAGCCAATTTCAGCAGAATTTCAGCAGAATTTCATTATAGCAGAGTAATGAATATTAATTGGGGAAGTCAGACAAACCCAAGCAACCAGCAAGCAGAAAGCCACAGATGCCAATTGATAGAGTTCATTAGTCTGCAAAATTGCAGGACCGAAGTCAAAACACAGAAACACTGGTGAATTATTATTTTGCTCAAACACAAAATACCTGTGAAGATAGGCTAATCATCAACTTAAGAAACCAGGGGATACAAGTGCGGGACAATATTACCAAGATTGCCAAAAATGTAACTAACACCACCAACCTGTCAAAGGAAAAGAACAGTCCTAATAAAATTATCTATGAATCATGGAAAAGCAAGTCCAGTAGTAAAGACAATATAAGAATCTTCAAACTGTTCCTATAGGATTTTAGAACTCAATCAATAATATATATTTCTCTCTCACTCTCTCTCTCT
>CACSLK010034002.1:2161728-2171962 GCA_902706635.1 Striga hermonthica | reverse complement strand
CGATCATTTGCCTCATTATATATCAAATATTTGTATATCCTTTATTATATTATATTTACTTACATTTTTAATTAATATTTTAATTAAATATTTACAATTCATAAATTCATAAATAATATTGTCGAGTCAATTTTTGTTCATAAAATTTTTAGAAATATATTATTTTCATTGATTTGCTTATGTTGAATTGAGAAAAGTTATGTTTTTTAATTACATATAGGGAGGATATAAGATTTCTTATATTTTTTATGTAGTATTTATTGATTAATTGTGTTTATAATTTTTCTATTAAAAATATATTAAACACGTGACCTTTTTAGTTTCTATAAATATTTTTTTCATAAACCACTCATTATTTATCCCAAGATTACCTATTAATTTACCAATTGAGTTACAATTCTTACATATTAAATATTATATAATTAAAATATTTCTTGTTTTATCTGTTCAATATGATATTTATATATTATATTAAGAAAACTAATATAGTAAATAAAAAAGTTATTTAAAATTAGAATAATAAAGATTTTTTTTTTCTAATCTATATGTATAAATGTACAAATAACTATTGTCTATTACCTCAAATTTATACATAAAATTAATTAGAACAAAAAACTAACAAGCGTTTAACAACTCAGTTCGATTATATCGATAAGTATATTTTTAGAAGGTTTATATTTAGTTATATTAATTATATTATTTTTGTTTATTAGTTTGTTTTATCTTTATTAGTACGTGTCACAACTTAGTTATTATTCATATTATTTCTTATACTTAATATTTTTTTTAAAACTTTATAATCTTGTTCTTTCACATGTTCTTAACTGTAGATTTGTCAAAAAACACATAATATAAAGTATAGAATTTTTTCGATCACCTGCCTCATTATATATCAAATATATGTATATCCCATATTATATTATATTAAATTAAATTTTTTTAATTAATAATTTAATTAAATATTTACAATTCATAAATTCATTAATAATATTGTCGAGTCAACTTTTGTTCATATAATTTTTAAAAATATATTTTTCATTGATTTGCTCATGTTGAATTGAGAAAAGTTATGTTTTTTAATTATATATAGGGAGGATATAAGATTTCTTATATTTTTTATGTAGTATTTATTGAGTAATTGTGTTTACATTTTTTCTATTAAAAATATAATAAACAAGTGAACTTTTTAGTTCCTATAATTTTTTTTTTTCAAGAAATCACTCATTATTTTATCCCAAAATTACCTATTAATTTACCAATTCAGTTACATTTCTTACATATTAATATTATATAATTAAAATATTTCTTGTTTTATCTTTTCAATATGATACTTATATATTATATTAAAAAACTAATATAGTAAATAAAAAAGTTATTTAAAATTAGAATAATAAAGATTTTTTTTTTCTAATCTGCATGTATAAATGTACAAATAACTATTGTCTATCACTTCAAATTTACACATAAAATTAATAAGAACAAAAAACTAACAAGCGTTTAACAACTCAGTTCGACTACATCGATAAGTATATTTTTAGAAGGTTTATATTTAGTTATATTAATTATATTATTTTTATTTATTAGTTTGTTTTATATTTATTAGTATGTGTCACAATTTAGTTATTATTCATATTATTTCTTATATTTAATATTTTTTACAAACTTTATCTTGTTCTTTCACACGTTCTTAACTGTAGATTTGTCAAAAAAGACATAATATAAAGTATAGAATGATCATCTGCCTCATTATATATCAAATATTTGTATATTCTATATTATATTATATAAAAATTACAATTTTTAATTAACATTTTAATTAAATATTTACAATTCATAAATTCATTAATAATATTGTCGATTCAACTTTTGTTCATAAAATTTTTAAAAATATAATATTTTCATTGATTTGCTTATGTTGAATTGAAAAAAGTTATGTTTTTTTTTTAATTATTTATAGGGAGAATATAAGATATGATGACATTAGTATATTACCAATTTGCCATTAAAAACGTGTGAAAGTAAGGGTTTTTTAGGTAGTTCATTTTTTAATTAAAAATATAAATAAAATATGATGTGTATTAGTGTATTACTAATTTGCCATTAAATTTATGTCAAAGTAAGGGTTTTTTAGGCATTATGAATTTTTACAAAAACACTCCTCCTTTTAAAGTAGTATAATAAATATAGATATAGATATTCTTAATTAATTTTAAAAAAGATGGTTTGGTTAATTTTTAGTGAGATATTAACATAATATTTAAATAAAATGATTAAAACTGATTAGATGTAAAAATAAGAGATAAATGATTCAAAGTGATATGAAATGTATATTTTTAACTCGAGTGCGCAAAACGATGTAAGAACGTGGATAAACAACGTAAATAGCGGAAGCAATAAACCGAAGATGTAAAAACTCTTCAGGGAAGCGTCCCACTTCCCTTAGAGCTCTTTCATTGGTAAATCGTTCACTCTTGTATAGTTTAGACTTACACGACTCGAACTCCCTTCTAGTCTAGTCACAACTACACACGATCCTATCAATTACTTCTCCGGCCACGTCCCGTGGACTTCTATCTCTTGAATCCCTCGAGCTAACCACTGTACTTAATCCCTAAGTACTGATCACAAAAGTGTTTGAATGAAATAAAAAAACAAACTAAACAGTTTCAGTTCTTGGATACGTAAGAACCCTTGAACTGAACTGTGAACAAAATAAAACTAAAAAGGCTTGAAGCTCGAATATTGAATGGAAGATAATTGTTTCAGCAGCATATCTTCGATCTTCAAGCAGGGTATATATACAACTCCTTAGGGTTGAGTCTTCTCTAAGTTCTTCCTTTCCTCTGAGGAGTCAATTTCCTTCTCAATTGATTGCTTTCTGATTTGGACGAAATCCTTCATGTAAGGTAAGTTTCTTTGATGTGGAATTCGTGCATGTGATTTGGAGATCTTCAGAATTGAACTTCCAATGGAAATCTTGCCTTCCAGAATCCGGTAAGAACATGACTTTCTAAAAATAGCCGATCTTCCAAATCTTCAAAGATCTTGTGGTGAATCTTTTCCAAATCCTCCTTAGATCTTCTCATGAACGTCCAGAATTCTTCTTGTATGGAAAGCTCATCCTTTCATAGTCCTTGCCACTTATTTTTTGTCCTACAAGAAAGAGAGAACTAATTATGACATGTGACATACGTGGTAAGTAAGTATATAGGATATATATTATGTAATCCTTCTCCTAAAGGATTAGGATTCAATAATACATAGTACAATAAATATATACCATATATTATTAATAATAAATATTAGGCACTTAATTAAATCACAAGTAAATAAATAGAAAAACTTCTCTTTAATTTATTTTGCTTGCTTAACAAGAAATCTTCTAGAAAACACTTAAGTTTGTCGGACATGATGCCAAACCAATGTTCTTACATGATAGAAAGTTAAAATTAAGGTTGGTATCGATTTGATAATCGATACTTTTTGTAACACTAAAATGTGAAACCGAAAACCAAACCGACTAGTAATCAGTTACCGAAAACACGGTTATGTTTCGATTTTGTACCGAAAACACTGTTATATTTCAATTTTGTACCCAATACATGCCCTTTATTCATCACTGATAAAGGAAAAGGTTCAAAATTCAATCACTGGTATGATCATGTGATATCATTCAACCATCCACCAATATTGTCACAACATGCAAAGAAAGGAAAAACAACAGCAAAAATAGTAATAAGGAAAGAAAGAAGCAACATATACACATGGTTTTTTATTTTCAAAATAAAACAATATTTTAAAAAACAAACAAAAAAAAAAAAATGTATTGACTGAGTCAAATGATTTGTCCCGATTGTGTCAATGTTGGGTGGATCGGGTTTTGACCGGGTATGACTGAGTCTATTGTTACCCAATCCAAACCGGAGACCTGAATTGGGTAAGCTTCGGTTTGACCCGTCGGGCCGATCTGGTTGAAAAACAACGGGAAAAACGGTCTAATTGTGAAATTATTTTCATTCTCTGGCTTGAAACCAGCTGCAGCTTGACTGGTGATGAGCAATTTAAGGGCGGTGTGTAGGCCCCACGCCGTGTTCTCTTCCATGGCGTGCTTTTACAGATCCATGGCCAGCGTTTCGTCGTTCCACCACCATTGCTGTAGCTTGAGACCTCCGCTGTCTTCACAGTCGTCCTCGATTTTCGCCGTGTGGTTCGATCGATTGGGAGAGGAGAGAAAGCAGGAACCGCGAGTGAGGCCAAATCGGCAGAGGAGAATGGTGGCCACCAAGGCTTCTAACTGGACCGACTCCAGATCGCCTTACGAAACTCTAGGTATGCGTTTTAGTTTTACCAATTATGTTCTATGTCGAGGAAACTGAGGAAGGGTCTGTTTAGCTGACACCTGAATTCGGACTTCATCTGCTGATCCTTTAATGGTTATCGGATTTTAATTTTGTAAATTTTGGATAAGTGATGGGGTGAATCAGAAACTAGGAATTATAGGAGCCTGTCATTTGGGGGCAAACTGAGACTCCAAGAGTGTAGCAATTGTAGAATCATTTGCTTAAACTTGAATTCGAAGCACTTGTTTACTTTGATAAGTACGCGAAAGCAAGAGGGACAATTTGGAATTTCATTTCTTTTGCTCGCTTGTGTCCTTGTGTAATGGCTACCTAATCGTAGATGTTTTTTTTGTTCCTTTTTGTCCATTTCATGATTCTCTGTCATGTTTCCTTTTTGGGTAGCAAGCATATCTGTAGATTTCTGAATTATGCTTATTTGCTCTTAGCTGCTGGATTTGTTTTTACTTACTGTAGTTAGTCAATCTCCCAAGCATATCTGACACTGGCGATCTCTGGTAATTTCACTTGCAGAACTGGAAACGGATGCAGAAGACGAGGAAATTAAGGTAGCCTACAGGCGCTTGGCCAAGTTCTATCATCCTGATGGTTTGCCCTTATTCTCTGACTTCTATTTCTAAGTCTTCTTCTTTGTATGTATCGTCTACTATGTGTATACATGTACATATCATGAGGTTTACCTGCTTTTTCCTAAACTTAAGTAATTGTACTGGCCCTATCTTGATTATCTGTTCAATAAGTTGATCGTGTCAAGAAAAAAAAAAAGATGCTCTGTGTCTAACTAGCCTCAGTTGCTTCAATTGTGATTTCGATCAGACGAACCAAGAGCATATTCATAATTTTTAGGAAAGGCGAGTTTCTAGAAGGATTAACACATATTCTATATGTGATGACAGTTGATTTTGTTTGATTCTTGATCTAGAGCTAGTGGTTGGTCTCAAAAGAAGAGATCCTCTTCTATATCTGTGCATGAACTGAGGTTCAAATACCATGTCCAGTTTATGTTGTTGGCTGTGGTTGACTTAATAAAATTGCCTATCTGTAATTGTTTCTTTTTCCTGAAAACAAAACTTGGGTTATTCTCTTTCCTGTGGAATTGGCCATTTTTTTTCTTGTTTTATTTCAGTTATGTACCAGTTTGTTGTTTACTATTAAAAAGAACCCAGTAGATATCACCCATTCGTTTTTTTTTTTTTTTTTTCATTTACCTTTTTTATGATTTATAATGAAATGTGAAATGTCAGTAGCATTTCAGTCCGTCGCAATTGACACGTTCTTCCCGACCATGTACCTTTTTGGTTCTGTTATGAATTACGAAAAATTAAGAATATTACAGAACATCGCATATTGCCTCAACTATGTTTTGGAGCATCATACTACTTAATTTTCTACGTATAAAGTTCCTGAATATAAATTTGATCTTATGGTTATGTACTCCACGAATCATCGCATGAAGAGTTCTACTTAATTGTGAAGTGTTTGCATGTTTCTGATGACAAAAAAGCTAAGAACAAACAATTTTTTTGGATCAATTTAACTCAGACCTGAAAGGTTCATTTGTGAAATATGTTTATGTGATTGAAAGGAAGAAAACAAGTTGTTCAACTTAGTTCCTGATTTGACTTCCTCATAGTCCTTAGGTGTTTACATAATCTAGTAATTATTATTCAATATTACTTTTCTATTAGGTTGTTGAAGTATGTCGAATATAAGGTAAATCCGAGGATTTTGATAAACTCATCTACAAGCTTTCACGTGGACTTTATCAGCACCACAAAATGTATGGCATGTACTGCGGATTGATGTTCCTCTTGCTTCAAGGATCTTCTCCCTCTAACGGATGCTACTAGAGTATCCACCAATTGATACTCCTTAAACCTCGCACTGTTGTGATTCTCAAATAGCTAACTAGCTAAGCTAGCTAGATAGATAGAATAGAACTAGAGAAACCAAGAGAGCATGAATCAAGATAAAATAGAACTAGAGAAACAACAAGAGCATGAATCGTGTATTCTCGTGGGTGCTATTCGTCTTGGTACCAGTCATTTCTCTATAAGATATCTCAGTACAAATTTGGTGCTATCCAGTTATAGTCTATGCAATCTAAAGATGCATCTCTATCAATTACGACACATAAAGATATGATGCTATCACTGAGATTCGGCGCACTTCCCGTGTATATGGATGTAAATTAACAACAGTGCTGACTGCTGAACATTCAGCTCCTCGATGTTTCCCTGGTCAATATTGAGTTATGTTATTTAATGAATAATTGTGATGAATTATTTATAGTTTACGATGGGAGAGGGACCTTAGAAGAAGGTGAAACTGCGGAAACTCGATTTATAAGGATTCAGGCTGCATATGAGCTTCTTATCGATGAGGAGAAGCGGAGGCAATACGACAGTGACAATCGTGTGAACCCAATGAAGGTGACATTTGTTTCAATTATATAAGTTGATTTAATCTTGTGCATACTCAAATTCTGAATTTAAGGTGGTTCTGACTTCTGAGTACTGCTAAATTCCTTTGATATTCTGTATCCTGGGAGGTTTCTTCAGCTTTGCTCGTACACTTATAATATACTTGATTAGATAATGAATTGTGCATTTGTTCCATGAATAGTCATGCTGCTTTTAAGGACTATTTTGTAACAGTTGCTGTCACGTGACAGTCTCATAGCGAGAAATGATATTCTTAACACGTTTTAGGCTATATTTGATGACCGACCAAATAATAGTACTTTTACTTATACTTTATAAGTATAATATCATTTCTTGATTATGAAAATATTACCATGTCATAGTGAGTTGGTTTCACAAGTTTCTAGTGATATGTCAAAAAGTGAAGAGTTTATGTTTGATTATTGTTTGTAATTTAGGCAAAGTCAGAGGTTGGTACTCTGTGGTAATAACATCCAGTAAAGTAAGAATAAGGTGAAGAGCTTATGTTTACATTTGTTTATAATTTAGGCAATTAGAGGTTGGTACTCTGTGGTATTAACATCCAATAAAGTAAGAATAATAATACTGCTAGGGGTGGAGCTTGCAATTAAATTAATTGGGACGATATAATAAATTAACTAAACAACAGTAATACAATATTGAAGTTGATAAAAAATACTTAATGTCCGAATATTGTTCTTTTCGAGTCATTGTGATTTGAATTTTTTTTTACATTAGCTTTATTATTTTATCTTCAATATAAATCTTTTTTCCATTAAATAATGAGGTTATAGTTCAACTGATACGAAGTTGTTCAATATTCTTCAACTCTGTCACTTTATGGAGATCATCGATTAGGCATTTTATTTTTATAAAATATATCTATTGTTGATATCTATGTTTCCAAAACATTTTCAGTCCTAATTTAGTAAAATGATGAATCGCAAAGACCAATAATGTGAAACATGGTCAATTAAAATTTTTAATTACAATACTTAAAACTAAAAGTTGAATCAAAACCACAAAGTAGAAGATTCATCTTTCAATCACAAAAATTGATAGGGCACTCGAATAATGTTTTAAAAATAAACATATAAACATAAAGCACGGATTTGCACGAGTAGGAGAAGTAAATTTTTTTAGTGTGGGCACATATTGGCTCCTCCCATGAGTATACTCCGTGTGAACTGTAGCTAATATTACGCTTGTTAGATACACCAGTACACATGAAAAATTTTAAAAATACATCCATCTACACTACAATTTTGAAGCATTGAGTTAGATCAAAGTTTGAGAGATCTCATTTTATTGTGAATGAGTGAAGCCTGCTTTTTGCAAATGTAAATGAGTAAAGTTCTCTGGTGACTCGTGTACTTTTTGTTTCTCTATTTTCTTTTTTTAATCTGTAAGGCACTTACAAACTAACCTTCATCAGGCTTCTCAAGCATGGATGGAGTGGCTTATGAAGAAACGGAAAGCATTTGATCAGAGAGGTGATATGGCAATTGCAGCTTGGGCCGAACAACAGCAGCGCGAATTGAACCTCCGAGCACGGCGCCTTGCTCGCTCAAAGGTAGTATGTTTGTTTCTTTTCTTTATTTTTTCTTCTCTCAAGAAAAAGATTTTGAGAAAGCTGAAGAAAGAATAAATCAAATTTTCTTGATTTAGCCTATAACTGCATTTTTTCTTGCTAAATATCTGGAATGCTCCAATATAGCATTTAAAATAGTGTTGGCCTATGTACCCAAAAAAAAAAAAAAATAGTGTTGGCCTATATTTTGTTTATAACAGCAACTTCAACCTGGCGCATACGCAATTGCAACGGAAAATTTGAGAAAAAATGCTCCAACAGATGAACGCAAAAATTATCAGAATTGCAATTTTACCCTTCATCTTCCAAATATTGAATACATAGTTCATTTACATTATCCAATTAAAATGGAATTGATATTAATAAATATGGTTTAGGAGAAAATTAAAATAACGAAAAAATTGTAAAACTTTAAACTCATATATTATTCACATCTAGTGCTAAATTTAATCCCACAATTGAGGAAAAATATTTTTAAATATTGTAAATAAATTATATGTAAAATAAATTTACTTATAGCAATAGTTATTAGCATATTAAAAAACAGTAATATAAAAAATACTACAAAGTGATTGGAATGAAAATAAATTCATAACAAAAAGCAATATGGAAAAAGAACTAAAATTATTAAATTATTCATGAAATTGAAAAATAACATACAAATACTTGAAATAAAAAGTCATTAAATAAAAAAAAACATTCAAGAACGAAAAATAAAATTAAATGATAAATCATGAAGCAAATAATATATATTTAGTAATATGACAAATGAGCACCGCTTCCTCCAAAATTGTTGAAAAACTTAGTAACATATATTTACATGATAATTTATCTTATGTACGCCTTAATGTTTTTTCTTTTTTTCGAGTAGAGTAAATTTTAAATTTAATTAATATTTATTTTTTCGATTTTTCATGTGTACAAATTTTTAATGTTATAATAATTATTATTGTATGTTTTTTTTTTCAATCGAGTTTAAAGTAACAATACGGTCTAAATTTGTAAAGTTATAAAATATGTGGGTAATATTTAAAAGTTGTAAAAGTCGATGAGAATGAGAATATTTTGGGAATATTCTTTTGGGTTTGAGTATGAGTTTTTCAGTTGGAGAAGAATTACTGTTTGATGTGACACTTACTGCAAAATGAGTTTGAGAATGGGTTTTTTCGGTTGGAGATGGTCTAAGTTGGTAAATGGTTGTAATACACTGTTTTTTTTTTCTTTTTTTTTTTTTTTAACTTGAAATGCAGATTGATCCTGAAGAAGAAAGGAAGATATTGGTGAAAGAGAAAAAGGCATCTGTGGAGAACTTCAACAACACTTTGAGGAGGCACACACTTGTCCTTAGAAAAAGAGATCTAATGCGTAAAAAAGCCGATGAAGATAAGAAAAAGCTCATCGGCCAGCTTTTAGAGGCAGAGGGCCTTGAACTTGCAAATGATGAAGATGAAAAGTAGATGATTACCTCTTTCTTTTTAATACGTAGATTCGTGCGTATTGGTTTGTTGTAAAATATAGTGATATATAAGTGCTTACCCAATGGGTTTTATATATATATATACCATTTATACGTAGTAGAAATTATCCGGCAACTTGGAGCAAAATAATGTTGTGTAAAAGAATTTCGGGATGCTTCGGTTGGAAGTTTGTGATGGATAATTTGGTGTCAAAATTACACGGGAATCCTACGAACTGATATGTATTTTCAGTTCTTACAAATAATCTAAAAATAGAAAATTACAATTGAACTTAAAAATAAAATACAACTGAAAACGGAAAGATTTTATAGCCGAGGCGAGTAAAAAACTCTTTCCGCAAGAAGAATACGCCCCGTGTGGCTG
>CACSLK010034002.1:2131066-2141784 GCA_902706635.1 Striga hermonthica | reverse complement strand
ATTAAAGATAGTGGGGTTGAGTTAAAGTTGAGTTAGATTTTGAGTTGAAATAAAAGTGAATAAATTATTTTGTATACAAGCAAGCCCTTAGTTTTTTTGGCTATCTGGTTTTTTTGTAGTTGTCCTTTTATTTTGCTCAGTGTGTTTGTTTGTTTTTGTTTCAGAGATGAATACAGGCTAGGCATTGTGCAGTGGCTCTGTTTTTCATTTTCTCTTACTTTTCGCTTGTGGAGTCTCTAGGCCGCCATGTGCGTGTCCTCTCAGTTTTTTATTCCTGTTTGTTTTTAGGCATGTTTTTGGTTTGGGCCGTTGGCCCCTGTCTCATTACCCTGTTGGGGCCTTAGATTACCATGTTAGGGTCTTGTAATTTGTTCCTTTTGCACTTTTGTACTCTTCTATATTACTTCTATCGTTCTGGCAAAAAAAAAAAATGCGCAAGTAACAAGTGTCATTCTAAAATATATAATAATATATTTTTTGTAAAAAATAAATAACAAGCACTCGTGTAATACACGGTGTTGTACTAGTTATTATTATATCACACTTAGTCCAAGACGCACGAAACACAAAAATAAAACACCTAAGCATGCATAATCACAAAAATCTCTCTCTCACACTTAAAACAAGACAATGTTCTCATTGCTTGACCAAAATGCACACGAAAGGAACACATAATCACGTAAACTCATGCGAAGAACAATAACGAAAAACAATAAGCGCAAACAAGAAAAAACAAACACACAAGAACACAAGGAAAAGAACTAAGAGAAAAATAAAATAAGGAAAATAATACGCGTACTCTACACGGTGGTGTTATGTCGTGTGTCCAAATGGTGTTTGTCTCGTGGGGATAAAGAAAATTATCCCGAGGGTCTACTCAAACTCGAAATAAGAACATCTGAACGGTTGTACGTGGCAAGCATAAGCCATTCGAGTCAATTGTCATAGAAAAATCAAGATTGTCGTCCCTCGTCTCCGAATAAGGGCTGTTTGTTTGCATATCAGATAAATAATATCCGTTAATCCACAAATACTCGACGAAGACACAAATAATAATTTAAATAAAATATAAGGTGACTTCTTATTAAACACAAACTTTTTGATATAAGATTTGTAATAAAGTCACCTATGCGGCTATGCCTAGACATGGCCAAGCCCGCCAAGCCACCGGGTTGGGTTTCGACGACCCTGAACCGGCACGGACCTAGGGTCGTGCCAAGTCCATGACCAGGCGGGCCGGGCCGGGCCCGACCCAGATTTGGATCCGGCCACATAAAAAAAAATAAAAAGTAAAAAAGAAAAAATTCAAAAATAATATTTTTTCCGTGCCGACACGGATCCAGCCCGACTCGTCGAGTCAATGTCGAAAAAAACATGACCCTTGATCGGTCCGTTTGAAATCCGTGCCGAGCTCGGACCCGTGATCAACGGGTTTGACCGAGTCGGGTCCGTATCGAGTCCGTGCCGGATCCTGGCCGGGTCGACGGGCCAATTGACCCGTGGTCATGTCTACCTATGCCGGGCTACCTACCAAACAAGAATTAATAAAAAGAAAAAAAGAAAAAAGAGAAAAAAACACAGCACATTGCTCTCAAGTCTCAGCAGAATCCGTCATAGAGACGCGTGTTGAAACCCCCAAAACACAAAAAGAAAAGGGTAATTGAAACAAAAGACCAAATTATTTTCCCAATTTCTTCTTCTCTTCCACCAACCAGTCTTGTTTTCTACCTCGAGTTGTACTCTAGCGTACAACTCGCCACAAATTTCTTCTTCAGATTACACGACAAGCAAATTTAGTTGCATTGCTCTGTCGTCGTTGTTGGTGTTCTTTGGTGTTTGGCCAAATTTTACAGGCTGCTTTTTTTTGTTCCTTTTTTCCTCCGCCAACTTTCCTTGAAATAACCTATTTTCTCTCGTTTTTATCGAACACCCTTTTGATTCTTGAGATAATTTGTGTGAATCGCATTCTAATTTTCGTGTAAGATCTCTTCATCTCTTCTCTATCTATACTGGGTTTTTACTCCTGAGTAGTGTTCTTTCTTGTATTCTTGTTTTCGTCTTGATGGTTATCGTTTGCTCTTTCTTGTTTTGTTGTTTCACTTGTGAACATGATCATTGTTGTTGTATCCTTAATCATTGACCATTGTTGTTGTATTCATTATATTCGTATGGTATACTTTGTATTCTACTGTTTTGATTGGCTCTTTGGTTGTTTGGATTGCAGAAACTAGTGTTTATTGCCGGAATTATTTCATTAGATCCGATATTGTTTGTGAATTGTATGTATTTCGCACACAATTTGTTTCAATATTGCAGTTGACGATTTTCCGCTTATATGAGTAGTATCGTTACTAAATTTTGAATTTACTGCTGATGGCCTTTAAATTTGTACAAATATGTCTACTTCATAATTGTACGAAAGAATTCATTTGCTGGTAAACGACTGCGGAAAAAACTGTGATTCAAAAATAATCGACCCGGGTCATGCATTCCTTTGATTTCAACTCCTGTCTATGATTATGGAAACTTGCAAGTGTTGCTGAAAAAAATAATCTTCGACATGTCTGTGAAATCATTAGTAATTAAGTGCGTATGCAGTGGCGTGGTAATGGTCGAGTAGTTTTTAGTATGTATATTTTCATCAACTAATAAGTTCAGAAAATACTATTTAACTTGTTTATGTGCTACCTCATTTTTATTTTTTTTTCTCAGCATGACTTCAGCTGCATTTATACAAGCAATCGGGACACCCGGTGGTTGCGTTAGTAATGCAGGCCTCAATCATGCTAATGGGGTTGCTTCATTTAGGTCAATTTCAAATGGTTGGGTGCTTCATATTAAATGTTTGAGACAAAGAACTTCTTGCTCTGGAATGAGAAGATTCAGTGTGGTTCAAGGCTCAACTTCCGAGACTACAGTTTTTGAGTCAATTTCGTCTCCATCAAATGGCACCAAGAAGAAATCAAGTAATTCCGTGTCTAATAATTTGGTGCAAAAGGAAAAAAGAAGGATAATTGAGAATAACAAAAAGGAAAAATACTTTGCATTCTATAATGTAGCTGGATATGCTTGCCGGTGTAGTTTTTTTTTCTGATATTGTTTGATTTTTCTTTATCCCTTTTCTAGATGAAGCTGCATTAATTTTAATTAGGCATGGTGAGTCTATGTGGAACGAGAAAAACTTGTTCACAGGCTGTGTCGATGTGCCTTTAACGAATAAGGGGGTTGAGGAGGCTATTGAAGCTGGCAAAAGAATAAGCAATATACCAGTTGATGTTATCTACACTTCTGCACTTATTCGTGCACAAATGACTGCCATGCTTGCCATGACCGAGCACCGTCGCAAGAAGGTATAGTTATTTTATATAAAGTTTAGCTAAAGCGAGGATGTGTTATTTTCTTTTATGAAGAAAAAAAAAAAAAAGGATGATAAACTGTGAAATGGGGATTTTTTAGTTTATTGAAAGAAAAAAAAAATCTGTGACTACCTTCCAAGTACATCGTTCTTGAGCGTATGTGTGTATGTGTGCGATTACCTTAATCCAAAGGGTATGTTTTGTAAAGCGCTTGCAATCGAATGGTTATTAAGATACGGGCACCTTTTCTGATGATTTACCTCATCAGAATGCTACGCACTTAGTTTTATATTCGCTTATTTTATAAACACAGATTTTTAAGGCCTATAAAAACTTAAAACTATGACATTGAAAAATCCAATTGCAGGTTCCAATTATCTTGCACGATGAGAACGAGCAAGCAAGAGAATGGAGCCAAATCTTTAGTGAGGAAACTAAAAAGCAGTGTATTCCAGTTATTACAGCATGGCAACTGAACGAAAGAATGTGAGTTGATAGACTTGGGCAAGCTTCGCGACTTTTTTGTGCTGTTTGGCCATATAGTATGGTTCTTAACCAATCAGTGAAACTCGTTTCCAGGTATGGGGAACTACAGGGCCTTAATAAACAAGAAACGGCTGATAGATATGGAAAAGAACAAGTTCACGTGTGGAGACGTAGTTATGATATACCTCCGCCTAATGGCGAGAGTTTGGAAATGTGTGCTGAGAGAGCAGTTGCATTCTTTAAAGAATACGTATTACTTTCTCTTCACATCTCTGTTTCTGTTATTTTATTTTACTTGTATGGTTTTTTGCTCTTGCAAGCCAAATATAAGAAAAGAGAAAAGCAGTAACTGTCAATTTCTTGTCCCAAAAAAAATAAAAATAATAATAATAATATTTTTTCATGTTGACATAAAGACTCCTTATTGTTTTTTAGAATTCATTTTACTTTTAGCTTCTGTTCATAAATGTTGCCAATTTCTGGTTGTCGAAATTAACAATCTCTCCATGCGTAGAAGTTTTCGAGAACACTCCTTTATTTTGTTGATGAGGTTATTGTGGTACTAACTGTTTAATGAAACAGATCGAACCGCAGCTTGTATCTGGTAAAAATGTAATGATTGCGGCCCATGGGAACTCACTGAGGTCCATTATTATGTATCTGGACAAGCTGACTTCTCAAGAGGTGGGTACCTCATAAAAAAGTGGGTATATCAGTATTTTGTTCCAGTTTCTACTATTAAAATGTGAGCTGCACATATGTATATTTTCTTTTGTTGTCAGGTAATTAGCTTGGAACTATCAACTGGGATACCGATGCTTTACATTTTCAACGAGGGAAGCTTTATTCGTAGAGGTAGTCCCGTTGCACCAACTGAAACTGGTGTTTATGCTTATACTAAGGTATATGACTTTTTCTTCATCCTTGGATGTGATTCATCTATTATAGGGAAATAATTTGGAGCATTTTTCCCCTTTACGGAATCATTTTTTTTTTCTTTCTATTTTTTTAGTCTGTTAATTTCTTTGGGATATTCTTCGTCGATTCTTTTTTTATTCTAGTAAAAGAATCTTAAAACATACATGTATATGGAAATGGGGCATGTATGACTTGTGACGTCAGCTTGTCATGGAATATCTGAACATCCCTAACTGTATCGGGGTATGCTTATTTTTCTTGGCAGAGTTGAACACATGTTAGTGTGTATCCAGAAATACATTTGTATTTTCCTGATTAGATGTTTTTTCGGGAGGAACAAACAAAATATCTTTCAGCATTCAAAGACGGTTTGATTTAACAGACAAGACAAAGATGATTGCATATTCAGTAATCTGAAAGCTCTTTGGTTGATAAATAATGTATTTCTACAGAAAAAACGTGTTTCACTGTACGAATGCAGTTTCTTTCAATGAAGTGCGAGTTTTGACTTGTCTTCGTTTTTTCACTCATGCAGAGGTTAGCTCAGTACAGGCAGAAGTTAGATGAGATGTTTCAATCCTAGTTGAGGTAAAAAGAATAAAATTACAACCTTATCGATTTTTACTTTTTATTGAAGGCTTAATCTTATGTCTTTTTCTCTTTTCTTTTACAGCTTCATTTCTGATGATAAATTTTTGAAAAGCAGAAAGATAAATTCTCAAGATCTCACTATGACCCTTTTGTCTGCTTGCTTACTGTCAAGTGTTTTATGATAGAAAGTAATGTTGTACTATCTAGTGGTAGGTTCTCTCTATAGCAAGTTGTCCACTATGCACAGTTGTTTTCTGTTTGTTTAGTCGGTCATTTATGTGATGTTAATAGACTATTATATTAGAGCGAATTACTTATTTTGCCGAGTCTTTAGCATAATGTAATCGTGCTGGTGTGATCGTTATATAATTGCACTTTGGACTTGTGGAACTTGCCCAAAATTGACTATAAGTCGATGACTTGGGAACAGAATTTTGCATCCTGCAACAAACAATGCATCTCACTTCGAAGCATAGAATTACTCATTTCATTCTTTCCTCACATCATTAGTCGAGTTAGCAGCATTAGTTCAGTTACTCATTTCATTCTTTCCATTCGTTATACATTATTAATATATTTGGTAGGACTAAATTTAACATGCTCTTCTGTTTGCAATCCCATATCACTCTTAGGACTAGAAGGTAAATTGACAAATTTGCCCTTTTCCCAAACCCCTTATTGCATATCATTGTTCCGTCTTTAGTGATCTTGCCAAAGTGAGCGCTGGTGCTGGTAATAGTCGATGTATGCAGTCGGATTTAGAAGACGGACGTGAGACCTCTGGCATTCGTAAACTATCTTGTAATCAAATTTTGAATAACCTAAAATCTCTATAATCAATAAAGCCAATGAATGTTGTCTTGGTCTTGTTAGTTGATGAAAGTTCTTGTGGGCTATTCAGGACCTCTTTAATAACATCGGCGGACCCTTGTGCATTATTGCCTGTGGTCGGATCTTTTCCAAATATTTCACACCAAGCAAAATAAAATGGCCATGACTTGAAGTGGATTGTTTTTGCCCCTTGTACATTCTCGCCTATGGTCCGGATCGAAATTCGTTGTAATATTTCCATCCCAATGTCGCTATGTCTTTTAAGCCTTGTACTAAGGCTCATTCTTCTTCTATTGTCCATAACCTACATGAAGTAGATATCTCAGATGTCTCCCGGCGACACCGCTCGACTCAATGACTATCGGGGCAGAAAAACACTGAAGAGGCTTGGTTAGTGCAATAATGTTAGTGCGTGAACTGCAAACGAACTTGGTTTCATTTTGAATGAGATTCATGTTTTGTCAAGTGTGTTTGCGTTTTGTTTAATTAAAACAATTTTCACTTATTTTACTTTACAAATAATATGGTTCATCATGTTGAATAGAAGATCATATTATCGTTTTCTTATAAAATATAAATATGGTTCATAACTTAGACATAATTGAACTAATTGTCGTGAACTGTTGTATTGTAAGTTTAGAATTAGTTGATATTGACTAATGAATTAAACTAGTACATTTATGAAGTATTGAACTAACCAGAGAGGATATGCTCGTTTTATACTAATCAAGTAAATGAGCTAGACCTTACTCGTACACTTAACCCGTAATATAATAACGAGCATATGTATTCGGTAGCTGCTTATTTGATTCACCAATGAGCGAAGCGCGATCATGTCAGCCGAGCACGTGCACATCCCTGGACATCTCACAGGCGTTACTTCTCGTGCGCGCACGTACATGCGCCGCCCTCGATGACCCCTGGTGCTCGGTGTCGAGTCGCATGAAGAGTGCGGGGCGAGCGCAGGAATGCTTAGAGACCGGGCCATACAAGTGTTTTTAGGCCATTGAAACGCGACCTTCAGCCCAATCAAAATTGTACACGGCCTAAAAGATTGGAAACTTTATAACAGAATATAACATATGAATAATAATTCATCTGTCTGAATTAAAAGCAGAAAAAGAAAAAGAACAATATTACGAAAAAGTTACAGAATTTAGCCAAGCTATTAGAATTTTAAAGTCGGAAAAAACACATCAACAGTATAGACCTCATCCCCCACCTCCAAGGTCAATGTACCCTCCTCGATCACCATCACCCCATCCTCGTCCGCACGGCTAAGATGCTCGCACGGCCTCACCACAAAATCTATCTCTTTACTTTCCTCTTCCCTCAAACTCACGCTCTGAAACCCGACCAGCCTTCTCCCCTTGTTATCCCGCACAAACAGCAACACCGCATGTTTGCTCTCCATATCCCCATGATTTTTAACGTTCACCTGCACCTCCAATTTCATCTCCTTGCATGACTTGGCCGCTCCCAGGCTCGAAACCGTTGCGGACCGGGCCTGCGCATGAGGACCAGATTTTCTATTTATAGATATGTTGCGTGGCTTAACGGAGACGAATTCGTAAGAGTGCTCTGTGTAGCTTAGACCGTGCCCGAATTCAAAAACTTTTGGGCCCGTGTAGAATCTGTATGTTCGGCCAGGATAGTCGGTGGATGGATCCGGCCGCATTCTCATATCTGTCATTGCTACTCTCACAAACTCTTTCGGGTACCAAGTCACCGGTAATTTCCCGCCTGCATTAATTTAAAAGGTTTAACTAACAACAAATTAATAAATAAGTAACACACACTAAATAAATAAAAGAAAATGACTACAGTCACGGAATAATTATGTTATAATCATTTATTATCTACCCACACTTATTCTACACTAATCTATATATGTATCTAAAGGCTGATAATAACCACAAAATCATTCCGTGAAGGGACTGTAGTGATTCTTCAATAATTAATACATCACCTGGATTGTTATCACCAAACAAAGTCTGTGCAACAGCAACTCCCCCGGCCTCTCCGGGATAGCCCGCCCACAAGATGCTCCCAATTCTAGGGTTCTCCTTAGCAAACGAAACATCGACTGGGCCCCCACACAGCAAAACTAGCACCACCGGCCTTTTCGCAACCTTTGCAGCTCTCGTCACGAGATTTTCCTGATTCCCCGGCAGCCCCAGCTCGAGCCTGTCGAGTTTTTCCCGCTCAATTGTTTGATCCAACCCCATTATCATAACAACATAGTCAGCCTCTTTTGCAACGCCCACTGCTTCATCAATTAATCTATCCGAGGTACAATTTACCGAGTCACAGCCCGGGTGGTACCCGACCGTGCTTACCGAGTAGTACTTTTGGAGGGCCTCGAGGATTGTGGTGTTCCCGCACGGGACACCCTCATAGTTCCCGAGAAAGGGCTCGGTGGAGTTTGCGTGGGGCCCAATGACGGCAATGGATGCGTTTTGAGACTTATGGAAAGGGAGGAGTCGTGCGTCGTTTTTTAGGAGGACGATGCCGGATCGGGCAGCCTCCAGGGCCAGGTCGAGGTGGGTTTTGCTGCAGACGTGGGCCAGGCTGATATTCCCGTATTCGAGTTTTGTCGGGTCACCGTTGAAAAGCCCGAGTCTCATTCGGATGGAGAAGAGGCTGGTGAGGGCCCGGTCGATGTCTTGTTCAAGTGTTTTGTTGCGGGCCACAGCCGAATTCGTGTGTTTCAAAAGATAGCTGCCACAGTCCATGTCCATGCCTGTAAATAAGTTTTGTTTTTTGCACAAACACACTTAGATTAACAACGATATGAGTACACTAAATTAATTCACCAATTCACATATAACCCCTCTAAAACAGCAACATATTCATGTCCGGAGTCCTTAGGCCTTTGAGTTTAGGCCATTCTTGGTTATTGTTCTTTGATGGACAAAAATGGTGAAAGCCAGCTTGTGCTTGGGGTACAATACATACATTGTACCATGAATAAAGGTTACTAAGGAAGCAATCATTGAACTTGCATGTGTATATTCATCAATTATTTTTATCACATTGCATGCTTCTCAAACCATGGGTCATCTGGACCGGGCCTACTATCAAAGATGATTCTTTTTTCATCAATCAGCATGCTCACACATCCCGTAGCATCCGAGTAAAAAGGGTTAAAAAGGCTGATAATTTGATGCGCACGAGAAACTGAACACAGCAGCAGTACTCATTTCGAACAACTTATATGGAACGGGACGAACAAATGCATGATGATGACCTCTGCCACTTGTCTATAATTATGGACTGATGGTCCCAAATTGTTACTAAAAAATAAATTAAACGTAATTTCTTGGGTGTATTTTCATGATGTTGTCTGAATTATTTCATAAGCTTCAAGAAGCTACTCGAGTTATCGATATATATTACATATATGGATTATGGATGAAGATATATAGATTAGCGGTATATGAAAATATTAGGGATACCAGCTTGAAGAACATCTGCAACTGCATCTTCAGGCTGTTTAGCATACCCTTGCTGGTCATGTATGATTGCGACGGCATCGCAGTCCGAGACAATGTACCTTAAATTAATTAATTAATCAACACATAAATGAGAAAGTACACAACTGATGAGAGAGATATGGTTTCAATTTGAGTTTACCCTTGAAAACCCCACTGTTTTCGAGCAGTCTCAGTGAGTAGACTGTAATCCGCACAGCTCGGCACCCCATTCACACGGTTGTATGCGCACATTATGCCGCTCGCCCGCCCTTCTTCCACACATGCCCTGAATGGTGGCTGGTACGTATCCGCTAAATCTTGCTTGCTCACCTTCATAGTAGTTATATATGTATATATATCCAAATAGTACAAATCAATAAAATTCATGTGTTGGGTTAATTTGGTTTCATTGCAAAATGTAGCCACTATCGTGCACGCGGTGACAATATCATTGACAATAGTAGCCAACAACATTTAAAATTTCGGGGTTATTATCCAAATCCGATCAAATTCAATGGCTATTATTGCTAGTGGCTATTAATGTCACCAGTTACAAGATACTGACTATATTTTGCAATTTATCCTGACTTAATTAAAACTACACACTTACTTTGGCATCAAAGACGTAACGAGTGACCCCTTTCCAATTGTCCAAATCATGGGCAGTGTAGTGTTTGCAACAAGCTGAGGCTTTGAGCCGGCCATCCTTAAGCGCCCCTCCTTCGAAACTGTCCCCTTGAATTCCCCTAACGTAAGCAACTGAGTACTTTCCGGCAACCAATGGGTCCTCGCCAGGTGTCTCTTGACCTCTCCCCCATCTCGGGTCCCTAAATATGTTTATGTTTGGCGCCCAAAATGTTAGCCCATTTGCCTGTCCTGCGTTGTACACGGCTCTGCCCTCCTCTCCGATCGCCTTCAGTATTTGTCGTATTCACAATCATGTCATCTTCGTTAATATATAATGAATGATTTCAATGTTTTTCATTTAAAAACGAGTACAACTGTATATATTAATGGGCGAGAAATGTGAGATAATTTATTATTACCTGAGCGACTCGAT
>CACSLK010034002.1:2103215-2115096 GCA_902706635.1 Striga hermonthica | reverse complement strand
AAAAAAAAAAAAAAAGAAAAGAACAAATGACAATAATGATGATTATAATGAATAATATATGTTGGTTCATGTACATGTGAGACAAATGTGTGTCCAAATTGCAGATTCTCCATCCGTCGGCATTGAGCAAGTTCGACGAGATTATGAGAGTCTCAATGGGGAAAAAAGTAGTCGTCTTCTTGGATTACGACGGCACTTTATCGCCAATTGTTGACGACCCGGACAGTGCTTTCATGACAGATGAGGTTCATTTCCGATCGATAGCCATATTATATTAGAAAATAATAATATACATATATATATATACACATTTACAAACATATATAATCATGAAAAGCAGATGAGAGAAGTTGTGAGGGAAGTGGCGAGATTTTGTCCGACCGCCATAGTTAGTGGGAGGAGCTCGGCTAAGGTGCATGCCTACTTTCGTGTATAATAATTTGTTCTTTGCTATTTTTATTATTATTTTGGTGTTTTTGGGGAGATGAATGAAGTCGAAAATGAGGTTTGTTTGTTTTACAAAGGTGTACAACTTTGTGAGATTGTCGGAGCTTTATTACGCGGGAAGCCATGGGATGGACATCAAGGGACCATCAAAAGGACACACAAAAGTGAGTGATGGACACTACACATAATAATTTGTTTTATTTTAATTTCAAATTTCAATTTCTTATTAGAGCAAAATTATAATTATAATAATTGTTATTATGTAATTTTTATTTTGTATAAACCATTCTCAGGGAAATCAGATTATCCTCTGCCAGCCTGCCACAGAATTTCTGCCCATCATTCATGAGGTCTCTCTCTCTCTCTCTCTCTCTCTCTCTCTCTCTCTACCTTTGAAAATGACTTCAATCTTTTTTGTTTTTACTCATTCATTGGGAGAGATATTTGCCAAACAACCCTCGGGGTACCATAAAATTACCAAAACAGCCCGTTACATTTTCGAAACTACAGATCAATCCCTTTCCCCCGAGCTTTTGGAACAAATCAATGTGTATAGGTTACATCTGGTGTTGTCTTGTAACCTATTTCTGTTTATACCGTCGAGTGGTCTGATTTATGGCATATATATTAGATTAAGACATGTAAATCTAAATGCAATTAAACAGTTTTTAAAATTAATTCGTAATTCTAAATTTGAATCACATAAAAAATGTGAAATCTGTGTTGAATCCAAAATGACCAAGTTACCTTTTCATTCGGTTCCTTTTTATTTTGTAAATCTATTGCAGGTAGAGAAATCTTTGTTAGAAGAAATCAAACACATTCCAGGAGCAAAAGTTGAGAACAACAAGTTTTGTCTGTCTGTTCACTACCGTTGCGTGGAGGAAAAGGTAGAAAAGAATAAAAAAAGTTGGGGTTTTTTTCGCAATTAAACAAAACTTTTGGGGCGATTTCTCAAGAAATCACAAAATTAAAAAAAAATGCTAATTAAATTTCTATTGATTTTTATTATTTATTTGAAATATGCAGAGATGGGTCGAATTAGTTGATATAGTGAAATCAGTAATTAAAGAGTACAAAGAGCTTAGGCTTAGTCAAGGAAGGAAAGTAATGGAGATTCGTCCTTTAATTAAATGGGACAAAGGAAATGCACTCGAATTTTTGCTACAATCCTTAGGTAAATTTGTCTTATCAATTTTACTTTTGTGACTTGACATTAACCTACGGGAAATGCCATGGTCCAGTTACGGTACCATTCTGTCAGGTGTTTTAATTGTGGGATAATCTATCTTATACTAACTATATGTGTATTCAACAGTTAAAACATTCTACGGAATGGTACCGTAACGAGACTGTAGCAGTTCCCTTTTATTCATAACAAATTTCATATTAATTAATTAAACAAATTATGCAGGTTTTGCAGAGTCCAATGATGTTTTTCCAGTCTACATAGGCGATGATCGAACTGATGAAGATGCATTCATGGTAATGTCACTGTCGAACCGATGATACACTAAAATGCATAGTTCGGTTCGATTCGATTTTCGTTTTAGCTGATAATCTAGCTGAAATGAAAATTCAACTAATTTATTTCAAAAGCTACCTAAAGTAGCTTATGAGATAACCTCGAGTTTAAAAAAAGTTCATCCTACTAACGAGGCTTATTTGAATACAGAAAGCTTATAAGCTAACAAAAAAAAAAGATTATAAACTAGCTTATTTGACTACCAAACACATAGCCTAAATTTCGATCTGACGTCTCTCAAAAATAGCATCACACATTTTTCACCGAAAGTTTCTACTTAGAAGAAAAAAAAATTTGTGAAAAGAGAGGGTTTGAGTTGCAAATATCGAAAGGTTGAGCTAAAATTGTTTAATGGAATCTCTTTTGAACTTTAAGAAGGAAAAAGTTAACAAGGTCCAATTATGGTATATGTGTGTGTGTGTCTCAGGTTTTGAGAGATAGAGGACAAGGCTTAGGGATTCTCGTGTCCAAAGGCCCTAAAGAAACAAAAGCCTCCTACACTTTGCAAGAACCAACTGAGGCAAGTCATGCAGTACAAACAGCTATAATATTCCCCACACAATTTTTGTTTTATTTTATTTTGTCTCAAATTAATGTTTGATTGGGCACATCATTAATTATGGGGAAATGCTACTGTCCCGTCACAGAATTATTTCGTCAGGTTTGTAACCGTTGGATCTTCATGTAATCGTCGGAGATAGTTGATTTAACGGTTACAAATTTCGACGGAATTGTTCTGTAACGGGACTGTAGCACTGCTCAATTAATTATGCAAAACTAATGAAAGTTAAATGTTTTTGTTAACAGGTTATGCACTTTCTTAAGCGCTTGGTTGAGTGGCACAAAAGAGGCTAAAAACTAACAATTAATTATTTAGTATATGCTTCTGAGAATATGTATGAGAAGAAAGAGTGCAAATTAACCCACCCAAAAAATTTGGGATTAACTATTTCAGTATGTATGGATCTTGTTTGATCATGATAATAATAATATTTTCAGCTTAATTTTTTACATTTTACTAAATTTTAATTTTTGTGTCCAATAAAAATATTTTGGATGTAGTGGCCTTGTATACATGTTCGGTATTTGTACCTATGGGTGTGCATTTATTTTAGGCGTGCAAATTCATGATTTAGTTAGATCACAACCAATCACATCACAAACATGAAATATGTAAAGGCCTATAAAGAAGACGAGAGAACGGGAACAAAAAAGTATATCATTGTTAACTGTATTCAGTCCTCTATTTATAGAGCTTACAATATGCAATACCTAATGATCTCCCGGGCCCCCGGCTCAATTCATATTCTAGTATAGTCCACACCATGACACAAATATATATTTATAAAACTTTCCTTTGCATTTTACGACTAAGACTGTAAACGAGTCGACCCGAACCGAGCCGAGCTGAGGGTGCTCGAGCTCGAGCCCTTAATGAGTTGATCCGAACTCGTCTCGTCAAAATGAACGAGCTCGGCCTGTTTAACACTCATAACGAGCCGAACTCGAGCTTTAAAGAGCCGAACTATAAAAAAATTTGTAAAAATTCTTTTTTTTTCAAACCTTAACGAGCCTTATCGAACCGAACTCTTAACCTAACGAACTTTAAATGAGCTCAAGCTCGGCTCATTTCATAAACAAGTCGAGCCGAACTCGAGCCGAGTTAGGATCGTTTAATTTAACAGCGCTAATTACGAGATGCATATATCATTAAACCCTTGGTAATAAAAACCCGACCCAAAAAGAAAAAAAAAAGGAAAAACTAATCAAGGAAAAAAGTACATGATTTATGCAGAATATACGTGGTTTAATTGACTACAAGAAATTTGATATTTTATGACGAAAATATTCATCATTAAATGCTATTTTTCATCACTATACAATGACAAAATATTATCGTCGCATCGTTTATCACCGTAGCCGCGTCACAAAATGTATATGTGACATTATTACGATTTGTCACTTAAAAATAGTTTTAGTGACATTGATTTCGTCACTTTTATTATCGAAATTTCGTCATTAAAATTTTTAAATTGTCACCAGAAGGTGGAGTTCAAATGACAAATTGATATTTGGTTATCTAAATATTATTCTATGGTGACAAACTTTTCATTTTTATAATTGATTTGTCATTTAAATATATTTTTATATGATGAATTCAAATGTTCATCCTTTAAACCCTAAAGTATAGTGATGAATTTTAAATGTTCATCATTTAAACACTGTGGAGAGTAGATGACAATATGGCATACGAATTAAAAACGAGAAAAGTAAACAACACAAGATTTACGTGGTTCGGCAATGTGCCTACGTCCACGGCGGCTGAAGGATCTTTATTATTCTCAAATCGTCTCAAATACATCAATACACCATGTATTTATACTAAAACCCTACAAGATATAAATTTACTTAAATACCCTGTACCGTACCGCGGGGGCTCTGCCCCCGCACCCCCGGCCCAACTAATCGACCCAGCCCTGCCCTCTTTCTTTGTCAATATATGAGTCATACCAACAAACACTAACATATTTTGCGGACACGAGGGGATGAGGATTGCCTTGTTATGTTATTGTTTTATTTGCTTCTACATACGATTTTTTTTTTATTATTTTTAAATGAGATTGTCTCATTTATGGATGTTTGAGATTATGACTTATTGTGTGGTTTGTGACCTTCTTATGAATGAAAAATAAATTATGCATCGAATGTTTGAAACTAAGATGAATGTTTTGGGAAATGAATACCCTAAGAGCTTTAGGGTCAACTTAAGCTAAATTTAAAAAAAAAATAAAAAAAAAAAAAATAGTAAAACCAAAAGTGCTTAGAAGTCTTAATATGCATGCTATTTATACTCTTACACTAAAACTAAAAGTGGTAACACATATACACGGTTTTGCACTACAAGAAAATGATTAAAATTCCAATGAAAAAATTCAGTGAAAATATAATCCATTGTAATTCCAACGTCAACACTAATGAATATTCCATTGTTATTATTTTGATGAAATTTTTCAATGGATTCCAATGGAAATTACAACAAAAATTATTATGTAGTAATGAGTTATTCATTGAAATTTTCGTTGGACTTTGACTATTCAAAAGGTAGATTTTTCAACATGGTTGGAAATAAAAATTCCAAAAGCAAATTATATTCCAACGAAAATTTCTACGGTAAAATACCGTTGGAAAAATAGTCGTCGGAATCATCAAATTCAATCCAAAATTTCAATGAAAAACTCATTCCAACGAAATCTATACCATTGAAATATCGTCGAAATTATCATTGAAATATATTACCGTAGCATTTTCCGATTAATTTTATTTTTAGTGTTGCTTAATGAATGTGATACCACGAGAAAGACATATAAAACCTATACATTACTATAATAAAAACCCTCTTTATTTTGCCTAAATTTAATCAGTGCGCACGCACTAGCTCAGTCCCGCTCACCTGCCCACCGTGGGCAGTGCCCACTTTTTTGTCTTATATGAAAAACGTATTCTGAGAATACGTTTTTCAATTAAATTTAATTGAAAAACGTATTCTCAAAATACGTTTTTCATATAAGACAAAAAAGTGGGCACTGCCCACGGTGGGCAGGTGAGCAGTTTCACGCACTAGCTAGCATCTAAATATAGTCAATTAAATAAAACTTAGTCCGCGGAGTGTTCGAACTTCAAATGTCAGACATCAAAGTGTTCTGTCAATAATTGAGGTTGCAATAAGAACAATAGAGCACTTAGTGCCATAAAATGTGAACCGTTAATAGTAATTTATAATTAACTAATACTGAAATTGTTGGTTAGCTTTGTCCCCAGACCACGTTTCTTGTGATCAATTGGATAATTGATTAACCTTTAAAAATAATTCTTACATATTGTCAAAAAAAAAAAAAAAAAAACAATTTTCTCTAAACTTGTTTCACGAATAAAATGAAAATGGTTTAGAGAGTAACTATAGTCTATAAAAAATAAATGAACATGTTAAATATTTTTATAAATGAATATATATAATGTAAGAAACAGGGGTAAAACGAGTGCGGTACCACACAGATAAGCGCATTAAGACAGAGAAAGTCCAGATGAAGCCCAAGTAGGTTTTCATTTCAAAATCAATTGGTGAAAGGAGAATTAGCTCATTAGACTTATAAATTAGACCTATTTTCCCTATATAAAGTATGTTGAACAACTTACAAGTGAATATTCTAATACGCTCTTCACTCGTGAGTCCTTAATAAGAAAGCTTAAGTCTATATACGAAGTTGGGTGCCACAAGCCTTACTAAAAAGATGCTCTCATAAACGGGTACGTGGGGAATAACGGGTACGTCATCGCACGGTCTCAATAAAATCCGCTCTGATACCATGTGATAATGTGAGAAAAAAATATATAAAAACAAGGAAAATATTTATAACCTATTTATTTAAAGAAAAAAATAGGACGCAATCATGGACACCATTTGAAGGAGCAAAATCCAATAAATAATTAAATGAAGAAGATGGGTTTGAACAAATCATGTGCATTCTTTGTGGGGAAGTCGGATTCATAATCGCTCAGTGGTTCCAACTTGTTGAGTTCAGATATTTTATCATCATTTAATTAACTAAAGCTATAATAATAAAAAACAATTATATCATGGTTTTCAGATGACTACTTATTGTGTCTTTCAGATTGTATGTACTTGAATCTAATGATTCTATTGCTGGACTCAAAGCAAATAATCATGACGATGACACTAACTCGTGCAATTTTAAAACAGATCATGATCAAATGTGAGGTAAGGAAGCGTCCAGTTGAGAAAGATAAACGATATATTATCTCGTAAAACTCACAAAACTCAACAATATCTTATTTCATTCAAAATCAACTAATAAAAATAAACACCAGAGAATTCTTTATAAAAGTCCCTCAATCCTAAACTTAACTTAATTAACAAGAAAGCTACTAAACATTTAAATACTAAAATAATAATAATAATAATAATAATAATAATAATAATAATAATATAAAATAATAATAATAATAATAAGTATTCTGCATCATTCTCCTCCGGTTCGGAAAGTTTTGCCCTCGAAGTTGCACCAAACGTGCCGACACCAGAGTCGTACCCATGGCAATCATCGTCCGACGTTTCCCGCTATCGATCACGAAAGTAGAATGTTTCCAACATCCACTCTAGCCGACCCACACAACATAGGATCCCTACTTCCAACCCAAACACCCCGGGCATCATAAATCTAAAAAATTCAACACCAACTGAATGGTCAATAACTTGAAAGTAAATGACATGACGTATTTGCATCACCCCATCCCCATCTTCCATTGCTTGTGCTAGTTCAATTGCATTTTGCTTAACCTCAGGATGTAGCATACAAATATTTGCATCTACCAGCTTGCATCTACCAGCTTGGAGCAGGACCTACGCCTCTGGCATGCTCACTCTCTCCCCAAAAAGGTTGGTTATAGACTTTGTTGGTGTTGTTGTAAAGAGAATTACACTCCACAATAAAATCCTCTGGTCCCGGAGGCTCATCATAAAAAACCCACGGTCATCGTAAAATGGCTCGTCATAAAAAACCGGCAATTCGTCGTAAAATGGCTCGTCTACGCGGAACACTGATTCCTATTGCTGGTTACGGTCACCTCAAAATCGCTGGTCGCGCCCTTCGCCAGATCCGTCTTCAGCGCGCCGTCCATCGCGCTCCCCGGCCGGCGCGAAGCCCACATCAGATCGACGCTGCTCGCTACCGTGGATTTCACCGAACTCTCCAGCGGCGTGTCGTCCTTCGCACACCCAGGCCGCCGCGAAACCCCCATCTGGCCATCACTGCTCGTTGTGTCGACCATCGCCTAGGGCTTCAACGTCGGCCGCCTCTGGTTGCGAAATCGGAAATCGGTCAAGGTCTCATCGTTGCGCCTCCCCGTGCGGCCAGTGAACGAGTTGTCCCCCGACCATGTGCTCTCTCTGTTCTTCGTGCCGTTTAGAGTTGACGGGGACAGTTGTCGGAGTGTCGTGTCCTCCACGTCCTCCTCTGGCTCCCCCGTGATTGACACGGCCTTCAGCCCCACCGCAGTTTGTTTGCAATTCCGAAACAACCACGTTGTTAAACGTCAAATGCAAATCCTCGATTCCCGTTGAAAGAACGGAAAACCAATCCGTGAAGCGCACGTCCAACTGTTGAAATCGGTAGGCGATATGTTGAAACCGATCGTTGAAGGTTACATCACGTCGTTCGTTTGCGTCATCTTATCGTCCCGGTGACATCGCGAATCGTACTGACTGTTGATACCAACTGATGTAGGGAAGCGTACGAGTAGGAAAGATAAACGAGATACTCTCTTGTAAAACTTACAAAACTCAACAATATTCATTTCATTCAAAATCAATTAAGAAAAATAAACACGAAGGAGTCTTTTATATAAGATCCTTAATCCTAAACCTAACTTGATCAACAAGAAAGCTACTAAATATTTAAATACTAAATAATAATAATAGTAATAATCATAAATATTCTGCATCACAATATCATATATATGAATTAACTTTGAGCATATAAGAATAGTCTCTCAAAATCTCTATATCTCAAAATTCAAAAACATTTAGAAACATTTAATGCATACTTTATTTAGAAAGTTTTTAAATATATGCATTAACTTTTCATATACACATTTTCAAATCAGATTTGATCAGAAAGATTCTTTCATTAAGTAAGTTTATTCATCTGCAATAATTTTATTGATATGCATTATAATAAACTAAAATATAACTTTTCGTGACTTGTGTTGATAATATTTTGGTCAACGTAAACATGAAAACACATTATAAGTCTTAACCATTATATTATTTTATTTTTCATAAATATTGATGTTCGTCATAAAATATTTATAAACAATTGTAACATGTTAAATAATTTTCTCCTTCCAACTAATTTGGAAAAATCAAGTTGGTGAATTAATTATATTTGACAATAATATTTTTAACTTTTATTTAATTATAAGTAATATTTTAAATTAAAAATAATTTATTATTTAAGAGATAATGATCAGATACATTAAATAATTTTTTACAAATCATCAAATAATAAAATTAAGATAATTTAACTATTTGTTAAAATTCCAACATGTGAGTTATTTGTATATAGTTGTCAATGATAATTTTTTATCCTTTTTTATACCCATTTTTTTTGTTTATTGTGTTTTTGTGCTTCTTTTTATGTGTTTTATGTGTGTAGTTGAGTCGGTCTTAGATATGTTTTCTTGTTTAACTGGTCCATTTTAGTGGTTCTGTGTGATTTTATTTTCTCTTTGATTTTTGTATTTTTTGGCGTATTTCTTTGTTTCTTTTGGTGTGTGTAGGCCCACGTTGTTCGAGATTGGAGGAAGACGAGCCATTGTCCGAGCCGTTGTCCATGTTTTTGATGCTGAGCCATTTCCGAGATGAGTTAGTCAAACCATTTGATTGAGGCACATGAATTCCCGAGAGAGAGATTGCCATTGATTACCTCACGGTTCGTTGCGGACCTCGAGTCGCGCTCCGCGAACAAGCGCACAAGATGGTCATGCTAGCCCACACTCGCAAGCGAACACCACTTCGCGACCGGCGAAGGCGCAACCCACAACACCACAACACCACACTCGCAGGTGAACACCATTTCGCGACCGGCGAAGATGGATCCACAGCACCACAACTAGGAGTGGTATCGGGTTGGTTACCAAATCGATAAGCGTATATCAATACCGTACCGATAATTTCGGTAACCTCGGAATGCAAAACCGATACCAAACCAATTAAATTTGGTTACCGAAAATTCAGTACCCGAAAACTCGGTTCGCTATCGGTTTTATGCCATACAAACCAAACCGATTTTGAGCACAAAAAAATTCTAGCGTTTATTTTTCTCGTCATTTTTGTAATTTTTGCACTTCTTACCAACTAAATACATACACAAGACTCACAAATCTATTGAAGGATTAAAAAATTTAAATGTAATATATAGAAGTTAGTTTAAATTTAATTAGATTATGGTTTTTGTGGTAAACGCAACTAATAAAGCAATATATTGTTAACATGCAGGAAATAAAATTTGTGATACAACTTCAACTAACTTATCTAGTAATGGTGGTACGAGAATAGACTACAGTAACGGTAGCATCTTCTTTAAAAGGAATGAGACTGGTAAATCGACAATGTTTCGATTAGAAAGTGAATGAGGCGATTAGTAGTGGTATTTTTTTCGTCATTTTGAGAATTAGGTCGGGTTGAGCCCATATTTAAAGTTTTGAACACTAAACAACTAATCCTTGTTTTAATATTTTAAAAAAAAATATTTGTTTTAATTTTTTTTTTTACCCTTATCGGTTTTACCGAACTCTTATGGATTCAAACCGATACCGTACCGATAGTGATTCGGTAACCAATAGTCGGTTACCGTTAAAACCGGTTCGGTACGGTTCGGTTTATTTTCTCGTCGGTGAGGTTTGGTTCGGTTCGGTCTTCGGTTAAAAAATGTCAGCCCTAACCACAACACTATACTCGCAGGGGAACATCCATTGGCGACCCGCGAACGCCCATTCCAACACTACAACACCTCAAACTCGCCGGCGAACCATGTTTCGAGACCGGCGAACTTTAGAATCATTAAATGTGTGTGCACCTAGTGTGTGTTTTTGGAGATACACTATATATATGTTTTTTCCTTTGTATTTTGGACATCCATCACTCATTATTTCATTTTTCCCTTTTGGGAACTTGGCTTATGTTTTATTTTGCTCTCTAGACTAGGAGCTTATGCTATTTTTCGGGAGATTTTCCAGCGACTTTGGTCTCTTTCAAGTTTCGAGCTTTTGACTCCGTTTTTCATCGTCTACGCAATGGAAGGATGAGTATTTAGTTTTAAAGCTCTTTACTTCGATTTTTGCCTCGATTTTACCTATAATATTTATTAGGGTAAATTTGAGTTTGATTGATGATGGAGGGAATGCTTGGACTTGATTGCTTGCTTGAGTAGATAGAGGAGTTAATTGCTTGTTGATCTTGTTTAAAGATTAAGACCCGATTAGGGTTTAATCACTTAGGGTTAGACGACTAGGGTTAGCGATCTAGTGCTCATAGCTCGTTTATTCTTTTTTGTCGTTGATTATCATCTCGTTGTGGTTATGGCATGAGACTCCGATGGTCTAGTTTGCTCTTTGCTCGTGATTTGTGTTGCTCATTTCAATTGCTCGTTGAGTGATAATCAATCCCCTAATCAATTGCTTAGAATGTTTAGGACTTTATTTTCTCTTTTTGTGATTTGGACAATCAAGTAGTAAGTGAAGCTCTGAATAGCCTTCCCTCGAGATCGACCCGAGTCGGGTAACTCGGTCATCCTTTACCCACACCAAAATTCTACTAAACATTTTTCCATAGTGAATTTATTGTAAAAATATATTTCATTTGCATATAAATAAACTACAAAGCCGTAGGATGCAAATTGGGAAAACCTCTTGATTATATAAGGAATTTATTTTTAGGTAAGTACTTGTTTTATTATTATGAGAAAATTAAATTCTAAACAACATGTGTCTCTGTGTGTGTGTTTTGTAAACATTCATGTAAAGTACTTATTTAAATTTATTTACATAAATTTAAATTAATTACTTTAATAAGCAATATTTATGTACATTAAATATTTTTAATTACATAAATTAAGAAGATAAAGTATACTACTTTTATAAATTTTATAAATAATAAAAATGAAATTATATGAAATAAAAATTCATAATAAAATAATAATTAATTATTGTATGGTGAACATAAAAAGTAGTTATTTTTTCTTATATCAATGAATATCTGTTCTAAAACCAAATTTATATTAGTTAACAGAATAACATATCAATTAACATGTTAATATTATGTCTAAAATAAAT
>CACSLK010034002.1:2086037-2102550 GCA_902706635.1 Striga hermonthica | reverse complement strand
ATGTGTCTCTGTGTGTGTTTTGTAAACATGTATGTAAAGTACTTATTTAAATTTATTTACATAAATTTAAATTAATTACTTTAATAAGCAATATTTATGTACATTAAATATTTTTACTTACATAAATTAAGAAGATAAAGTATACTACTTCTATAAATTTTATAAATAATAAAAATGAAATTATATGAAAATAAAATTCATAATAAAATAATAATTAATTATTATATGGTGAACATGAAAAGTAGTTATTTTTTCTTATATCAATGAATATCTGTTCTAAAACCAAATTTATATTAGTTAACGGAATAACATATTAATTAACATGTTAATATTATGGCTAAAATAAATATCACTAATTAAAAGATATGAAAAATGGATGATTCGACCCTATTATTTGTACCTAAACGGGCAAGCCCTATGAAAATGATTCATTCAATGTATGTGTTATGTACATCTCACATCTATTAATATATAATAAGGATTAACTTAATTAATTTTTAGAAACTAATTCCCGCCAAAAACATTAATTACTGTCTATAAATAGTAATTTAACATAATTTTACAAAAACACTATTAATTATTAAATATGGAATGGAATAATAATCCTTAAAATATGGAATGTTTTAATAAATTCTTAGATCAAATTCTGGATAACCTCGGCAAGCCAATCATGAACAGGACGCAAAAAATAAATTCGTAGATCAAATTTAACAAATATGGAATGGTTTAATAAATTCGTAGGTGAACTAATGATTTAATAAATTCGTAAATCAAATTTAACCTTATTTGATTATTTTTGTATGGAATGATTTAAAAAATCATTTTTTCACTCCATTAAATATGGAATAAAAGCAATTGCACATCTATATATATCTAAAAAGGATGATGGAAAAATCCTCAACACGGGTAGAAAAACAAAAATTACAAAATACAATAATTATTTTATGGCACCATTCAAAAGTACAGTAGACGCCGTGATTCGATCCAACAAACCATTTTTTAAGTTGAGATTAGTTCTACTGTTGGAAACTCATGACGATCCGGAGTATCCAAACACTTTTCATATCCTGTTTCATGATGAAGGGGTAATTATTTTCAATAGTTTTATCTTTAACATTATTTTCATTGTTTGTATTATTTATTATTTTCGAAACTGATTTTACATTTTTTTTTTTGTATTATTTATAATTTCAAATATGTAGGATTCATACATGAAAGGAATAGTACGTTCACAGCATATGAGCATATTTCAAGATCGCCTTAAACAAGGCGAGGTGTATTTCATTCGCAACTACGATGTTGAATATAATAGTGGGAGGAATAATATAATAACTCATTGTTGGAAGATTGTCCTTCATGAAAGGACAGATTTTATCAAATACAATGGGAATTTTCCTCAATACTAGCAATGATAGAGATATGGTTGTCGCCTGGATTTCTTAGGTTTTTATTATATATAAATTTGATGATTTGGTCATATTTATTGTGAAATGGATGTGTACTACATTTTATCGTGAATAAATTTTAATTAGTAGACTTCTCCTTCGATTTTGTACTTACATACAATTCTTTTATTTTTTTATTTGTTTTATTTGTTCTACATGATTTATGGGAGCAGTTGACCCTTCCAACAGTAATAAGCCATTCGGAGGCAAACCTGTTGTATTTGGTGGAGACTTTCGACAAATACTTCCAGTGATTCCAAAGGGAAGTCGTCAGGACATTGTGAACGCAACTATTAATTCTTCTGACATTTGGAGGAATTGTACTGTGTTGCGCCTTACAAAGAACATGCGTCTTCAGAGCATTTCAGATGTAGACGAACGTGATGAGCTAACAACATTTGCTGAGTGGATTGCGAGCATTGGAGATGGGACTGTAGGAGGATCAAATGACGGTTGTGTCGCGATTGACATTCCAGAGGATATACGATTGGAAACCTCAGATGATCCAATTGCTACAATTGTCGAAAGTACCTATCCAATGTTCAAAAATGCAACTGACGATCCAATTTATTTGAAGGACAAAGCTATATTAGCGCCTACTTTGGAGGTCGTTGAGTCTATCAATCAATACATGTCGGATATGAATTCTGCTGAAGGTCGTACATATTTGAGCTCTGACAATACGTCTAAGTCGGATTCCGGCAATGGCTTTTTGGTTGATCTCCACACACCCGAGTTCTTGAATAGCATTAAGTGTTCGGGAACGCCCAACCATGAGTTGCATTTGAAGATAGGAACTCCGGTCATGTTGTTGTGAAACATGGACCATTCTATGGGTCTGTGTAATGCCACACGTTTGGTTGTTACGAAGCTCTCTCCACATGTTCTTGAATGTAGGATATTGACTGGAGATCACGCAGGTGAGAAGGTGTTGATTCCTCGGATGAACATAACTCCTTCTGATGTTAGGGTTCCGTTTAAGTTCCAACGGAGGCAATTTCCCCTTATGGTTTCTTATGCCATGACCATAAACAAGAGTCAGGGTCAGTCTTTATCACATGTTGGACTGTTCTTCAAAAAACTTGTTTTTAGTCATGGCCAGTTATACGTCGTTGTCTCACGTGTTACTAATAGGAAGGGGTTGAAAATATTAGTTTGTGGGGACGATGAGTTACCCAATAATCAAACTAATAACGTTGTATATAAGGAGGTTTTTAATAATGTATAACTTTTTACCAATGGCGGTTTTATGTTTACTTTATGAATGTCATACATATTATAATAACTTATTAATTAATGACCTTTTAATTTTTTAAAATTTTCCAAAACATGTACTAGCCCGTGCATCGCACGGGTTACATATTAGTGCTATATAATAATAGTTAAAATAATAATTGAGTAGAATAATTGATCCCTTAATGAATGAGGAACTTTGTACTCAACCATAATGAAGAAGAAGGAAAGAAACACTAAGGAGATCCTAGCAAAATATATTACACCAATGGGCACTTAAATTTAGTCAGAGCCCACAAAGAAAAAAGAATATATATTATATATAAAACCTCTTAACTTTTTTTGTTAATGGGTTTTAGGTGGTGAAAGTGAAACCCCACTTTCATGAATTTCAAGGATTTGTTTTTTTTTTTTTTTCTTAGAAAAATGCTATTAAGTTAACATTGTTGAAGGAGTAGGACTCCACTTAAAGTGTTTTGAGTTATGATGCATGTGAAAAAGGTGTTAATGGGTTTTAGGAATCCTATTTCAAGAAAATTTACAAAGTTGGTATAATATAATTTAAAAAAAAAATGAAATTTTGTTTAGATTTTTAATGTTATAACCTATAGTACTACTGTTGGATAATTCTAGGGGAATTTTGGATAATATTTATTTCAATAAAAATTTGACGAAAAATTCAATCTTAATATATATATATATATATATATATATATATATAATTATAAACTAAACTGATGATTGATGTTTCTATTGATTATTGTCCCAATAATTATAATTATCAAATGAAAAAAATAATGCCATCTATAAATTGACTAACATTCCAATAAATTTGTACAACAATAAATATAGCAAAAATTGATAAATAATCTCATCTCTAAATGTAATATTCCGTATAACAATTTATACAAGGCAAAATTGCATCAAAATACACCATCTTTTAAATTTTTTCCAATTTAATCACCACCTTTCAAAGTTTGCAACTAAGTACACCAGCTTTAGACATTTGGCAAATTGAAGCATGCCAAACAGAAACCGACACCGACTTTCTTACGTGGCAATGTCGGAAACTCACGTGGAAATCGGAAACACACGTGGAAGTCCAAAAATACCAAACAAAAAATTAAAATGCCACAAAATCAGTCTACTTGGCAGATTTGCTAAAATAAAATCAAAATTAAGTAGCTCCTCAGCTCTAAATTAAAAATCAGTCGAACAACTATGAACCCTAAATTGAAAAAATGTCGATCAATTCAAAATGTTCTCTTATGGCCAAAATAACTCACCTCTAAAATAATCTACAGAACCATCAAGATTGATACATCTCCCCCATGGTTCAAATTGTTCGACAATTTTGCAATTTAGGGTTCTTAGTTGTTCGACTGATTTTGAATTTAAGGTTGAGGAGCTACTTAATTTTGATTTTATTTTAGCAAATCTGCCAGGTAGACTGATTTTGTGGCATTTTAATTTTTTGTTTGTTATTTTTGGACTTCCACGTGAGTTTCCGACGATACCACGTAAGAAAGCAGGTGCCGGTTTCCGTTTGTCATTCTTCGATTTGCCAAATGTTTAAAGCTGGTGTACTTAGTTGCAAACTTTGAAAGGTGGTGATTAAATTACAAAAAGTTAGAAGGTAGTACATTTTGATGCAATTTTGCCTTTATACAACGATAAACATAACAAAAAAAATGTTGGAAACTTCAATTTTAAATAAATATAATTCCAACAGTATTCAAATATCCATGTGAATTTATATTATATTTTATGTATTCAATTCAGGAAAACTTTTTTTATTTTTATTTGTATACGTGTATAATTATCTGAGAGAAAAAGAAGAATGCAAGATTGAAAGGCAGCCAAAGTGAAATAAATTTACAGAGTTTAGGTGTTTGCCAGAGTTTTGCTGGCGTTGGGTTTTCGTTTATGTTATTTTTTTAGGTTATTTTTGCGTTCTTCAGTTTGATTTAGGTTGTGTTTTTGTTTAGTTGGTCTTGTTTATTCTCCCGTTCGGGAGCTTCATATTCTCCACTTGTGGGGACTTATTTGTTTTTTCTTTCTGTTTTGTGTTCCGTCTATTATTAGGTTGGTTATAGGTTACACTTCGTGTGGTTCTCCCAATTAGATTCAGTTGGTTGGTTAATTTATTCAGCTAATTAGTTGTTGTTTAGTATGTAATTATGTGTTTGTAATATGAACTCTATCGTTTTTTTAAAAAAAATAAAAATAAAATAAATATAGGTAAAGGGTTCCACCAAATCTGAAGTATAAATAAATTAATCCGTATAAACACCAATTATTTGGTGGGAGAAATGAGTGCAACCTTAATGTAATTATCATATAAATTATACATCATAGAAAAAGATTAATTAGCAGCTTTTATTCTATTATTCGAGAAAAAAGCAAACCCCAGCGGGTCTTTAGCCGAGCTAAAAAAAAAAATCATGCAATCGGACACTTAAGATGATTAATTGCGATTAGGGAATATAAATCACGTTGGAAAGTCGGATTAACATGTGATTAAAGTGACTCGGTTGGAGGGAGCAGACAAAGGAAATGTTGGAATGCTGGAAGTTATAGATATGCTCTGTCTGGACTAATTATAGTCTAATTAATCAGCTTAATCAAGAAAATCATATAACTAACTGTTTATCAACTGTGGGAGGTAAAAGTGATGCACGTTTTTCGTGAAGCGAATTATGCGGCCGATTGCTTGGCTTCCTTCGCTACGGAAGGCCCTGTGTGGGTACCATTTCTTCCATGATCCGCCGGAAGACATTCGTCAATGGCTACAACATGATTTGATTGGCGTAGCTTATTCACGGACCGTCGGCATCGTTACCTGCTAGGCGTGTAGCCTCTTCCATTGTACCAAAAAAAAAAAAAAAAAAAAAAAAAAAAAAACTGTTTATCAACTGTTTATCAGATAACCATTGAAACTGATATGTTCCTCAGCAACAAACTTCATTACTATGACGTATTTAACCCCGTTCAAGTGTAATGTCCACATCTGTTTTGGGCCTCATCTTTGCTTTTGACGATGGGTTGTCAACTTGTGACCATAAAGGCCCATTTAGACTACAAAAGTATTTGGACTACAAAAGGCCCATTTACTACTATAAACGTACTTTGCTATTTATGAGAAAGAAATGAGACAAAAAATATATTTCTGAAATGATTATTAAGTTAAAAAAATTTGAAATTAAAATGTAATACAATTTACTACATTATCTATTGAAAATACTTAAATTAAATTAAACTAGTAACAAAATATGTCTATCTAAAATATTAAAAATATCTAATATGTGTAGAGATATCTAAAATATTCTATAAGTCGTGAAATATGTGTAAAATCACTTAATTTTTTTTTTTTTTAAAAAAGTATTAAAAAATATTTTTAAAAACACTTGAATTTGTACAATGTTATTGTTTATACTTTATATACAACTTGTAATAAATTTAAAATAAAAAAGTCTTGAAAACACAAGATTCTTTATAGATAAAATGTTCTCAAAAAATGACCTTGTGTTTTCATCTCATATGAAATGTTATTTAATACACACACGGTCGTTTATAGGTGGATATTATCTCGCTCATATCCAAATTTAAATCATCTAACATTAGAGATAATAACATACACAATTTGAAATTTAAATATATACTGCTGAGATATATTGAACAGATTATATAATTTATTATTGTATAAACTAATTCAAACAACCTGTGTAACAGCATACTTGGAGATTCTATAAAATACTTTAAGATTTACCATAACATACTTCAAGATTCTAAGATTTTATAATGTATTACATGCATCTGGCTACACAACATACTTGAAGATTCTATAAACATGTATTTTAATCATCTCGAGCAGTCTCGAGCTGAGCCCAAATCACCGGGCAGCAGCCAATCAGTCCTGGACAGCAGCCAAACAAGCTTGGACAGCTACCAAGCGATCCTTGACCAGGGGCGAAACCACATGGAAGGTCGGAGAGGCGCCGGCCCTTCCAAAAAAAAAATTCGAACTAGGGGTGAGGGGTTTTGCTGGAACTGTAAGGGCGCCCTTTTGATGCCGGAGTGAGGGTGGTGCGCCGCGGGATGGCCAAAAGGGCGCCACCAGAAATCCGAAATCCGAAAACACAGAGCAGCTGAGCAGGGAGGCATGGCGCCATGGAGGGGAAGCTGGATCGGAGAAAATTTGTGTTTGTGTTTGGTTTTGTCGTGAAATTTTTTTTTAAAAGCAAACTAGACCCTCCCCGAAATGGGATCTTGGTTTCGCCACTGCCCTTGACCGTGTTGAACGAAGTCAGGACAGCACCCCGGACTCCCTCACAAAGGGTTTAGGAGAGATTAGGGGAATGCCACAAAAACAATTATAAAAAGGCTTTATTTACTGTTAAGGAGATGGGCCTATAAACCGAGTGCGTGAAAGGGATTTTTCTTGGGCCAATCATAAATGTTATTGGGCCACAAAAAATAACATAAAGCCTCTAAGCTGTTCGATAAATTGGCCAACTAAAACATCGTGGATTTATGTCTATCGTCGTTACGAACAAGTATCGGTTTCTATGAGGTACAGTCTCCTGAATGAGAAAGCCCTCTCGGCGGCGGTCCGGCGCAAACCGAGGCCAAAGATCCGCCCGCCTCCGCCATCCCGGGTCGTAATCCGAGTAACAAATCACATAGCTCATTTGGGCCACCCGAAAGAGGGCCCGAAACCCCGCCAGCTGCTGTCTTTGCCCCCGTTCCCGGGCCACCATCTGCCCGGAAGGAAATCGGCCTCCGCCCAACACGTCACCGCCGTTAGCTGGCTCAAGTATTATTTTGACGACATCCCTCGTCCCGCCGTTCAGAATCATTTCAATAAAGGCCTTGTCAGTATTTTATTTTTGCATTTTTCCTTTTCTGCGGCCTGTGTTTATCCTGTTCATTTTTAATGAAGTTGCTGTGGTGAAGCTTTGTCTCTTGTCCTCATTTATCTATTTGGAACCTGAGTTATGGTTTCGCTTTGGCCTCTTCATGTATTTTATCACTTATGCTGAGTGGAATCGTCCATGGGGTTGTTTTAAAGTATTTGTATGCTAGCAACTTTGCAGGAGTTGAATGCAGTGAACAAATAATGTCTCTGTTGTTAATGGAGCTAATAAATTACCGCAGCCAGACGTCGTTTTAAATACGAAGAACGTGAATAGTAACATTTTGTTGGGTATTAACAGGTACAGATGGAATGTTACCGAGGTCAATCGGCTTCCATGAGGAAGGTAACGATGTTTCCATTCACCACTTTAGTGTTTGCTCAGACTTATTTATTCTTGACGATAGTTGAGATGAATGTAATTTTCGTTCCCCCATTAACTTGAAAGCTTAAAAAAAAAGTCTTGATGCTAAATACTTTATCTTGTGAACTGAATTCTAATGCTCACTTCAGATTCAAATTGCTTCTCTTTACATCTGTAACAGTTATGCGCAGATTAATCCTAGTGATGTCATGGAGGAGGGTGACCGAGTTTATGTCCCGGTATCTGTTGCCGAAAGTAAAATTTCAAAGAGGTTTGATGTTATCCCGAGTGGAACACTGAACCCAAATGCAGATGAAATTGAGTATTTAAGAAGGCTCGTAAAGTACAAGGCATGTTTCTTTATAGATTACAATATACATGATAAGCTCCACTCCTACAGTAGCTAATTATTGTTATGTCTTTCTCGTTCAATTCCGTTACTCTTCATTTGGATTGATGGGTCTTAACAAGTTAGACTTTCATATTTATACAATAATGCATTGAGCTTGTGGGGACTTCCAAAACATTGTGCTTCTATAACTATGATTCTGTTGTGTCCCATAACTAATTATTCTACGGCTGCAAATTTCAGGACTCCGCTATACTTATACTGAATAAACCTCCCAAACTGCCAGTAAAAGTAAGCACATTAATATTAATAAATCATGCCGTTTTTTAATTGATAATTATGGATGGTCTTTTGCCTTTAGAGAAGCTAACCACATGGAATGTGAGAACAGGGTAGTGTGCCAGTTCACAACAGCATGGATGCATTGGCAGCCGCTGCATTATCATATGATTACAAAGAGGGGCCAAAGTTGGTAATTTTTTTTCTTTTCCATCTTTCGGTTGCTTTTTTTTTCTGTTTTCTGTCTTAATTGCTTGATTTGGGTGTATATATATGCATCTGCCGACCTATTTTAACTTTTGGTTTCACTATAACTTTCCTTTCATCTTAAGGTGCATCGTCTTGACAGAGAGAGTAGCGGGCTCCTCCTAATGGGAAGAACTAAAGAGAGTATTTCATACCTCCATTGGTTGTTCAGTGATGTGAGAAAGGCGAAACCCTTGTCTAAGGTTAGGAATACGTACAGAAATGACCATTGAGGTCTGGGCCTTCTTACAGAGGGATCATATTATCTATCTAAATTCACAGTAGTTTCTTAATCAAGGATGCAAAGTTCACTTTAAACTATATAAATTATAATAGATATCAGCGGGCTTGTGTTGTAATTTGAAAGTAACAAATTATTATTATTATTATTACTGCTATTGTTACTATTATTATTTGTAATCAGATTAAAATTTCTGTTGATACATTTGAATAGAAATTGATTTTCATTCAAAATAAAGCCACAATTGCCGACAACCAAATCTGCTTTTGTTTTGGATTGACCAAGCAAAACCTGCATTCCTTTAGATCCAAAAGCGATTTTGAATTTGTAAATGAAATGTTAGGGAGTTTATGCATTTTTTAGTTGAGAGGTGAATTCGATTAAATTGCAATTAGAGCTCCAAGTAATTCACGGTCTTGCTGGTTATTTTTCCTTTCATTTTTCTCTCTTTTTTTTGGGGGTTTGTTCAAGGCTTGGAATGATGCTTGTGGGGCAATGTATCAAAAGTATTGGGCACTAGTCATAGGTGTACCCAAGCAAAAAGAAGGCATAATTTGTGCCCCGCTCACAAAGGTTTTTCCCGCTAGAACTTAATGACACTCTCAAATATCATGCTATTAAGAAAAAAAGGATCACCCAACAACACAATGCTGATCTCAGGTACTTCTTGATGATGGGGAAACAGAAAGGGTCATCCTATCTCATAATTCAGGCTTAGAAGCTTCCCAAGAGGCAATAACCGAGTATCGTGTGCTTGGCCCTACCATCAATGGATGTTCGTGGATCGAATTGCATCCCCGCACGAGACATAAACATCAGGTTCATGGAATTGACTATACACACACACTCAGTTTATTTTTTGCAATACTATATTTTAATTGAATTTGATTGTATTATGCAATGAACGTAGTTAAGAGATTATTATTATTATCATCATCATCACTATATGATTTTGTTTTTATTTTTATTTGTAATTTTTATTTTTCCAGCTTCGAGTTCATTGTGCTGAGGCTCTTGGTACCCCAATAGTGGGGGACCACAAGTATGGGTGGTTTGTCCATAATCGATGGAAACAAATGCCAAGAGTCGATTTTGAGCCAACGAGTGGGAAGCCTTACAAATTAAAGAGGCCTGAGGGCTTGGATGTTCAGAAAGGCAGTGTCTTGTCTAAAGTTCCCCTTTTGCATTTGCATTGCCGGGAGATGGTACTGCCGAATGTGGCCAAGTTTATGGAGCTCCACCACATGCAAAACCGTGCGGGGCCCGTGTGTGATTCGAGACCGGATGTGCTACGTTTCGTGGCCTCAATGCCTTCTCACATGAAAATCAGTTGGAATCTCATGTCCTCCTACTTGGTGTAAATAATTGTGAGCTCCAGTTTGCTGGATAGGATTTTTGGTGAAATTTAGAGCCAAAGTACAATACATGAGATTAGTAGTGTATTATTCGTTCGGCTGTTGGCAAATAGGTTTTGTTATTTTCTTGTCGTTCGTTCTCTCTAAACAGAACTTAGCTTTTTTATTTTTATTTTTATTTTTATTTTTATTTTTTTTATTACAATCTATTTATATATGAGATAATTATCTTTTTACGTGAGCGTGCATAAAATTTACATGCTAGAAGACGGTGAATCTAACAACCAACAAGTTGAAGCTAGTTAGGAGAGCCTAAAACAAACAAAAACAAAGAACAAAGAGAACTATATCCAGGCTTCCACAAGTGGAGAAAGACACCAACAGAAACAATGCCCTCCCTACCGAACAACAACCTTATCGCCAACGCAACCAAGCAAACACCGCGCGGACAATTGGGAAGAGACCATAAGAACATCAGCCCAACACAGCACCATGGAAAGCCCGAAAAGGGGCGACCCATGGCTGGACCACCACCACAGACCACCACAAGGGCTCCCGTAACGACCGTTGGACACGCCATCTGGCGCTACCCACCTCAAACTCGCCCGTGAGCAGAACCACGTCTGGAGAAGAGACTAGAGTCCACCTCGGCCGCCGTCAAACTTGGGCAGGCCAGATGCTCGCCGAAAGCACAAGGACGAGGCCCGCCGGAGGAGAGACACACCCGAGGAAGAAGACGGCTAGGGCTCGACGGATTTAATATGGGGATTTTCCGTTTTTAGAATGACCAACTTTATGCTTTATTTCAATGAATTACAGAACTTTGCAACAATATCGAATTATGATACACCATTTTGAATAATTTTTTGAGATACATCATACTACTTGAATAGTATGTATGCATATTGGGTTACATATAATATATATGGGAAAAATCTGACAATTGATTCAATACATTTCTCATGTTTGTCAACAGTTTGAGATATAACCACATGAGTAGATGCAATTGTCTTGTAGATATGTAATGCAAAAAAATGCAACTTTATGCACTGTCAACTTTATACGAAATACTATTGGAATTTAAATTTCAGCCCAACATTGATCAAACTTCTTATTCGATCTGGCTGGGGAATCGGCTTGAAAATTATAAATCGAAGCTTTCTCGTTTACAAGTTAGAACGGAATTACAAGTTCTTCAACGATACAATAATAAAAACAAAGCAAAAAACATTGTGACATGAGTTGACAAGTTACTGCAGAAACTAAACAACCTAAGGCATTCAGCCACAAAGCAGTAAGAAACATCTCAATTATAACCAAACCCATAGCTTAGTCATATGTTACAAAGATGATGCAAAATTTGAAAATCTCAACCACAAAGTTGAACCTTCAATCTATAACGATTGATTTTTCACAACTACACCGGAACAGGACATTGTAAATAAATAATCGTTCATCAGAAATCCAATTTAACAAAACAATATGCTTAGAAAATGAATCTAAAACTAAACAATTGTGGGTGGAATAAGAAAAAACCAACACCAGAGAAAAATATAGAAACTCATACCCACTGCAATACCAACAAAATTCTTTGAAGGTCAAAACTTCCTCAGTTTCTTAACAACTTAAAAGACTGATGGAGAACTATCAAAGTAAGCACATTATAACACAAGTTGAAAATATCAAAACAAGGAGATCACCAATTTCTGCTCAATTAGTTGTCGAAAAGATTGGGCTATACCCAATTTCTTTCAGCAAGTAGCTCTCTTCACCTCTTGTCCCCACTAACACTACTCTTAACCTCATAAACGTCCCCAACTTTGTCCAAATAAGGTCCCACAAACTTGTCATAGAACTTCCTATCCGACAGTCTACACAGAGTCGCTAAACTAGGCCAGCTTTTGATCAAATTCTCTCTCTCTAGAACCCCCAAAACCTTACACCTAGGCTTAAACCTATTCTCGACGCTGTACGTAAATGCTACGGGGTTTTTAAGGATACACGAAAACTCATACTTGCCGGTTGCAAGAATAACCTCTTTCACCTCATTTATTTTCTCCGCAGAAACCCCAAACGCCAGAGGCACTTGTCTAAACGCCGCTAATATCTCTTCATCTGAAAAACCCATGTCCCGGAAAATTCTCATCTTTTGTTTCCAAGTTGTGCTGTTCATGGAGCTCATAACCCTAACAGCGTGCATAAATAATCTGGAATTCATACAAACTCCCATATCATTGACTTTATCCACTAATTTCTTCATGCGCTCGGGCTTACAAAAAATGAACCTCCGGAAATAACACACAAACCAAATGATCTGTTCCATGCCCACACCACAGCTTTTCAAGATCTTGACATTGGGCTCAAGATAGTTCACGCTCGACTGGAAGATCCGCGGGTCGTGAGACAAGACGTTGGCTATGTCATCCGAGGAGAAGTCCAGGTCTTGCAAAATCTTGATTTTGGGCTTGATTGTCTTCTCGAGATCCGAGGAGAGCAATACGGGCACGGATGTCACGATTTTTTCCACTAGGGTTTTGGAAAAACCCAATTCCTTGAAGAACGAAAGGATTGAATCGGACTTTTCGGGGTCTCTCAGGCGAGTCAGGGAAGAGGCTACTCGCGAAGCCGCTTCGGGAGAGAAATGGTGTTTGTGCAGCAAATAGTCGGAAACCGTAGAGTTTGATACAGTAGATAAATGAACAAGAGGTGAAAAACGGAGATAACAAGGAAACGACGAATCCTTAAAACCGTACAAGTGGGTGAGATTCTTACAGCGCAAAACCTTACTAATAACCATTATACTGTAATATGAACAAAGAACGGCAGAGGAAATGAATAAACCTGGGTAATCGCTGATGAAAGACGAAGCTGAAAATCAATCTCCGCAAAAATAAATGTTTCTCGCGCAATTGGGGTTCCAATTTTCAGATTCGGGAGTAAGGAACGGTTCGGGATGTAGGGCTGGTTTGTAACGTAGGATTTTAATGGAGGACCACCTGAATTTATCTCTCTGAGTAATGAGAAGCCGGCGGCTGTCGTGACCGGAGTTTCAGAGGTAAAGGAGCAGATGATCGATTTAGGGCAAATGACGAGACTACTACGTACCGGAGGCTCCTCAACTTAGCACGTGCGATGCCTATATTAGACGAGGTATGTTTGTTTAAGTCTAGAAAGAAACTAGTACAACACCGGTGTATTACACGGGTGTTTGTTAAAAATTTATTTTTAAATTTTAAAATTAATAAGAAAATTATATTAAATTTAATTTATTTTTTTTTTTTAAAATATATATTACTATATATTTTAGAATGATATGTGTTACTTATGACTACATGTGTTATATTATATTAGTTTTTATAACTTATATAATATAACTACTTGAAATATAAATATATTAGTTGATAAATAATTTTATTTTTCTAATTAATATCAAAAATAAGTTTATTATTGTTATAAAAATAAATATAAATTATTTTTTTTATACATACAATATGGATGTTAAATCGAATCTCATCAAAAGAAGATTAATTTGATATATTATATATGTAAAACTGATAAAAATTACAAAAGTTATTAACTTTTAAAATATATATAATTCAATAGTTATAATAATGAATGATATTAAAATGCAATTAATACATGTAACATGACCATAAATAATCAACATATTTATGGTAATCCGAACCTAATTATTTTTTGTTTCGAATTAAATTAAAATTTATCCAAGCCTAATAACGAAACATGTAATTTTGCCACATAGGATTCTGAAGCACCAGAAGCAGCCACGTAGGCTCATCGCGTTCTGGATTAATATATATGGGAGATAATCTATTCTTCACTTATTTCATAAAAACAATAGACTAATAATATATTTTCTATCTCTTTTAATCATTGTTGTTTTATATTTATTACTTGTTAAAAAAGAAAATAACAGTTTTACTTATTCTTTTTACAATATAATGCTTAATAATTATTTTATTATAAACTTTGTTGTCATATAACTAGTGAGAATCTCGTGCGATGCACGTAGATTTCGTAATGTAAAATATTTTTGCAAAACTTTATTTAAACAATGTATTAGCCCGTTGATTTGTCTATATTAATATAAATAGCAATTTAACATATATATTTATTTTTTAATACAAAAAAAATAATAATTTTATATATTTTAGTTCATCATAATATTCAAATATTATTTTATTCAAAAATTATTGTCGTATAATGTCAATATGATTTATAACATTTATAGAATTAATACTTCTTTTTTATATAATGATAAATATTTAATGCAAATTAATATTATTTATTTATGTGATTAATTTAATAATATATAAGTAAATCTAATTTTGTTAGAAATGTGATGATCTCGATATTTTTAGGTACAAATATATGATATGAATATCTTGATATACAAAAGAAATTTTTATGTGATTTATTATCTTAAATAATTAGCCGTAATTACCTAAATTGTATCTTTAAAACATACCATAAAATGTGTAACTAATTTCCAAAATTAGTAATCAACATTTTTTTGACGGAAAATAATTACTATTTAAAAAATAATCAAACTTATATATATATATATGTCATTATTATTTATAAAAGTTATATAAATTGTACGTCTTCTTTTTCTTTTATTTTATTTAATGAAAAATATTTAATGCACGTTAGTATTATTTGTTTATGTTATCAATTTAAAATATGTAAATAAATTTAAAATTAAATAATGTATGAATATTTCACAAAATATGCACACATTTTTTTTTTGTTAAATTTAATTTTGTATACTTATTAAACAACTTTAGTTAGCAAATGCCAAAAACTCAATCCGTTCTATAATCAAAATTTTTCTAATATGCATTATAAGGATTTATAGTTTAATTAACACACTCTACAGTAAAAATGTATTTACAATAACTTCATTATAGAAATAAAAAAAATATGATAAAAAATTAATCATGGTTGTCAATAATATATAAAAAAAATTCTTAAAAATAGTTGATATATTTCAATTTTAATTTTTTACTATTAGTAAAACAATTTAATGTCTCTAGTCATTATCTCTAAATGGTAAATTATATTAATTTGAAGAATAATTTATTTTTTCTATATAACAAATTAAAGATTAATAGAAAATTATATTGACAAAGATTAATTCACCAACTTGATTTTGCCTGATTAATTGTAGTAAAAATTCTACCTAACATGTTACGATTTTCTATAAATATTTTTGGATAAAAATGTGAATATTTATGAAAAAATAATATTATGGTGAGAACTTAAAATATATTGTAATATTTATCTTGAACAAAATATTATTAACATGAATTACGGAAAAATAATTTTGTAATTTATTACAACTGATATCAATCAAATTATTGCAGATACTAATAAAATTATCTATGAAAATATATTTTTGATCATATCTGATTTGATCTTAGTTGAAAACGTATATATAGAAACAATTAATGCATAAATTTAAAAAGTTCCTGAAAATTGTACCAAAAAAAAAGTTCCTGAAAAAAGTATGCATTAAATATTCCTAAATTTTTTTACTACTATTTATAATAAATGGTTATTCTTATTATACACTACTGCTATATTTATTTTCTTAAAATTAATGTCCCTTTTATTTTTATTTTAATTATTTTTCAAAAGTAAGATCTCAATTTTGTATATTTTAAAGAAAGGTTAACATATACATTGTAGGATGAGTAAATTTTTCCATTAATTAACACTAATTAGATGTGTCCAAGGGCCAACCTGGCCTGTAACCGACCCGAAATTACGGGTCTTGGAACCAGACCCGTGATAAAATCTGGCCGGTTTTGGGTCTCAGTTTTATTATTTGACCCGCCGGTTTTGGGTAAAAAATCGGGTCGTGATTGTTTTTATTTATTTATTTTTATTAAGAAAACTGTAGTGGCAGGTCTATTTGAACTGACCCAAAAATATAGTCGAGCAGGTTCCGGGGCCAGTGTTTGAGGCCACCGACCTGGCGGGCCGGGCCGAGTTGCGAACCGGTCCGGCTGTTGGACTTCTCTAACACTAGTTAAGATGGGCTTCCCTTCTTCATGCCCGTTCTT
>CACSLK010034002.1:2058851-2070259 GCA_902706635.1 Striga hermonthica | reverse complement strand
TAATCTAAAAATAGAAAATTACAATTGAACTGAAAAATAAAATACAACTGAAAAACGTAAAGATTTTTAGCCGAGGCGAGTAAAACTCTTTCCGCTAGAAGAATACGCCCCGTGTGGCAGCTAACTGTTCAGGCGTAACTTCCCCAGAGATACAACGACAAACGTCTCTAAATCTGTAGCACACCAGATTTACGAGCTCCGGCGAACGGGAACGGAGTCGAGAATTGAGCACTTAGAAATACAAGGAATATCTTAAAACAAATAAAAATATCACTTGTTTTTTCACTTTTGATATTATATATCCGATATTTGGACATAAATTTTTCTTTTCTTTCCTTTCTTTTCCTTTCTCCTCTTTTTTCTTTCACTATTTGGTATGACTTCTTCAATCTGGCCGAGGCCCTTTTATAGGGAGAGTTTGAGCAAGTTGTCAAGATGCCAATAGCTGTAAATTAATCATTTGGCACATGTTGATTAGCATTAGAAAAAAATGGTGTAAACTGGCCACGAGCAACATGAACTTTCATCATGTTAGTGCAGGAATCTTCACCATGTTAGTGGGGCCTTTCACAATATTTACACTCTATTCTAATATTTGTAACGTAGGATTTTAACGGAGGACCACCTGAATTTATATCCTTGAGTAATGAGGAGCCGGCGGCTGTCGTGACAGGAGTTTCAGAGGCAAATGAGTAGAGATGGAGATGGGGTTAATGAAGAACGGGCATGAAGAAGAGAAGCACATCTTAACTAGTGTTAGAGAAGTCCAACAGCCGGACCGGTTCACAACTCGGCCCGGCCCGCTGGGTCGGTGGCCTCAAACACTGGCCCTGGAACCTGCTCGACTATATTTTTGGGTCAGTTCAAATAGACCTGCCACTGCAGTTTTCTTAATAAAAATAAATAAATAAAAACAATCACGACCCGATTTTTTACCCAAAACCGGCGGGTCAAATAATAAAATTGAGACCCAAAACCGGCCCAATTTTATCACGGGTCTGGTTCCAAGACCCGTATTTTCGGGTCGGTTACAGGCCAGGTTGGCCCTTGGACACATCTAATTAGTGTTAATTAATGGAAAAATTTACTCATCCTACAATGTATATGTTAAACTTTCTTTAAAATATACAAAATTGAGATCTTACTTTTGAAAAATAATTAAAATAAAAATAAAAGGGACATTAAATTTAAGAAAATAAATATAGCAGCAGTGTATAATAAGAATAACCATTTATTATAAATAGTAGTAAAAATTTTTAGGAATATTTAATGCATACTTTTTTCAGGAACTTTTTTTTTTGGTACAAGTTTCAGGAACTTTTTAAATTTATGCATTAATTGTTTCTATATATACGTTTTCAACTAAGATCAAATCAGATATGATCAAAAATATATTTTCATAGATAATTTTATTAGTATCTGCAATAATTTGATTGATATCAGTTGTAATAAATTACAAAATTATTTTTCCGTAATTCATGTTAATAATATTTTGTTCAAGATAAATATTACAATATATTTTAAGTTCTCACCATAATATTATTTTTTTCATAAATATTCACCTTTTTATCCAAAAATATTTATAGAAAATCGTAACATGTTAGGTAAAATTTTTACTACAATTAATCAGGCAAAATCAAGTTGGTGAATTAATCTTTGTCAATATAATTTTCTATTAATCTTTAATTTTTTATATAAAAAAAATAAATTATTCTTCAAATTAATATAATTTACCATTTAGAGATAATGACTAGAGACATTAAATTGTTTAACTAATAGTACAAAAATTAAAATTGAAATATATCAACTATTTTTAAGAATTTTTTTTATATATTATTGACAACCATGATTAATTTTTTATCATATTTTTTTTCTTTCTATAATGAAGTTATTGTAAATACATTTTTACTGTAGAGTATGTTAAATAAACTATAAATCCTTATAATGCATATTAGAAAAAATTTGATTATAGAACGGATTGAGTTTTTGGCATTTTCTAACTAAAGTTGTTTAATAAGTATACAAAATTAAATTAAAAAAAAATGTGTGCATATTTTGTGAAATATTCATACATTATTTAATTTTAAATTTATTTACATATTTTAAATTGATAACATAAACAAATAGTACTAACGTGCATTAAATATTTTTCATTAAATAAAATAAAAGAAAAAGAAGACGTACAATTTATATAACTTTTATAAATAATAATGACATATATATATATATATATATATATATATATAAGTTTGATTATTTTTTAAATAGTAATTATTTTTCGTCAAAAAAATGTTGATTACTAATTTTGGAAATTAGTTACACATTTTATGGTATGTTTTAAAGATACAATTTAGGTAATTACGGCTAATTATTTAAGATAATAAATCACATAAAAATTTCTTTTGTATATATCATATATTTGTACCTAAAAATATCGAGATCATCACATTTCTAACAAAATTAGATTTACTTATATATTATTAAATTAATCACATAAATAAATAATATTAATTTGCATTAAATATTTATCATTATATAAAAAAGAAGTATTAATTCTATAAATGTTATAAATCATATTGACATTATACGACAATAATTTTTGAATAAAATAATATTTGTATATTATGATGAACTAAAATATGTAAAATTATTATTTTTTTGTATTAAAAAATAAATATATATGTTAAATTGCTATTTATATTAATATAGACAGATCAACGGGCTAATATATTGTTTAAATAAAGTTTTGCAAAAATATTTTACATTACGAAACCTACGTGCATCGCACGGAATTCTCACTAGTTATATGACAACAAAGTTTATAATAAAATAATTATTAAGCATTATATTGTAAAAAGAATAAGTAAAACTGTTATTTTCTTTTTTAACAAGTAATAAATATAAAACAACAATGATTAAAAGAGATAGAAAATATATTATTAGTCTATTGTTTTTATAAAATAAGTGAAGAATAGATTATCCCCCTATATATTAATCCAGAACGCGCTGAGCCTACGTGGCTGCTTCTGGTGCTTCGGAATCCTATGTGACAAAATTACATGTTTCGTTATTAGGCTTGGATAAATTTTAATTTAATTCGAAACAAAAAATATAATTAGGTTTAGGGTTCTGGTGCTCCGGTACGTAGTAGTCTCGTCATTTGCCCTAAATCGATCGTCTGCTCCTTATGCCTCTGAAACTCCGGTCACGACAGCCGCCGGCTCCTCATTACTCAGAGAGATAAATTCAGGTGGTCCTCCATTAAAATCCTACGTTACAAACCAGCCCTACATCCCGAACCGTTTTTTACTCCCGATTCTGAAAATTGGAACCCCAATTGCGCGAGAAACATTTATTTTTGCGGAGATTGATTTTCAGCTTCGTCTTTCATCAGCGATTACCCAGGTTTATTCATTTCCTCCGCCGTTCTTTGTTCAAAATATAATATAATGATCATTAGTAAGGTTTTGCGCTGTAAGAATCTTACCCACTTGTACGGTTTGAAGGATTCATCGTTTCCTTGTTATCTCCGTTTTTCACCTCTTGTTCATTTATCTACTGTATCCAACTCTACGGTTTCCGACTATTTGCTGCACAAACACCATTTCTCTCCCGAAGCGGCTTCGCGAGTAGCCTCTTCCCTGACTCGCCTGAGAGACCCCGAAAAGTCCGATTCAATCCTCTCATTCCTTAAGGAATTGGGCTTTTCCAAAACCCTAGTGGAAAAAATCGTGACATCGATGCCCGTATTGCTTTCCGCGGATCTCGAGAAGACAATCAAGCCCAAAATCAAGATTTTGCAAGACCTGGACTTCTCCTTGGATGACATAGCCAACATCTTCTCTCACGACCCGTGGATCTTCCGGTCGAACGTGAACTATCTAGAGCCCAATGTCAAGATCTTGAAAAGCTGTGGTGTGGGCATGGAGCAGATCATTTGGTTTGCGCGTTATTTCCGCAGGTTCGTTTTTTGTAATCCCGAGCACATGAAGAAATTAGTGGATAAAGTGAACGAGATGGGAGTTAGTACGAATTCCAGAATATTTATACACGCTGTGAGGGTTATGAGCTCCATGAACGACTCAACTTGGGAACAAAAGCTGAGAATTTTCCGGGACATGGGTTTTTCAGATGAAGAGATATTAGCGGCGTTTAGACAAGCGCCTCTGGTGTTTGGGGTTTCTGGGGAGAAAATAAATGAGGTGAGGGAGGTTGTTCTTGCGACCGGCAAGTACGAGCTTTCGTGCATCCTTAAAAATCCAATAGCATTTATGTACAGCGTCGAGAATAGGTATAAGCCTAGGTTTAAGGTTTTGGGGGTTCTAGAGAGAGAGAATTTGATCGAAAGCTGGCCTAATTTCGCGACTCTGTGTAGGCTGTCGGATAGGAAGTTCTATGACAAGTTTGTTGGACCTTATTTGGACAAAGTTGGGTGCGTTTATGAGGTTAAGAGTAGTGTTAGTGGGGACAAGAGGTGAAGAGAGCTACTTGCTGAAAGAACTTGGGTATTAGCCCAATCTTTTGAAAACTAATTGAGCAGAAATTGGTGATTTCCTTGTTTAGGTATTTTTAACTTGAGTTATAATGTGCCTACTTGGATAGTTCTCCATCAGTCTTTTAAGTTGTTAAGAAACAGGGGAAATTTTGGCCTTCAAAATATTTTGTTGGTATTGCAGTGGGTATGAGTTCCTGTATTTTTCTTTGGTGTTGATTTTTCCATCTTCCGCCTGCAAGTGTTCGATTGTAGATTTATTTTCAAGCATATTGTTTCCTACGAATGATTATGTCTTTGTAAATGTTCTGTTCTTTGTAGTTGTAAAACATCAATTTTTACAGATTTGAGGGTTCAAATTTGTGGTTGAGATTTCAAATTTTGCAGTATCTTTGTAACTTTGTAACCTGATGACTACGCTCTGGGTTTGGTTATAATTGAGATATTTCTTACGGCTTTGTGGCTGAATGCCTTAGGTTTACCATATGTTTGGTATCTAAATAAGCTACTTTATAGCTTATTTGGTTAGCTTATGAGTCATAAGTCTCGTTTGTTAGGACAAGCTTTATTAAAAGCTCGAGCTTATCTCATAAGCTTCTCTAAGTAGCTTTTTAAATAAGCTAGTTGAAATTTTTATTTTAGCTAGTTTATCAGCTAATTTTATCAAACACTTTCATAATATAGGTTAGCTTTTCAGCTATAAGTTATAAGCTCAAAAAATAACATATAGTTTATCAGTTAGTTTTACGGAACATAACCTTAGTTTTTGCAGTGTTGCATTTTCTTTTGCTTTATTTTTATTATTGTATCATTGATAATATGTAATTTCGTTCCATTCTGAATGCCAGAAAGCTTCGAGTGTTAATTTTCAAGCTGAATCCCCAGCCAGATCGAATAAGAAGTTTGGTCAATGTTTGGCTGAAACTTAAATTTCAATAATCATTCTAATAAAGTTCACAGTTCAGAAAAAAAGTTACATTTTTTTTCTTCACTATATGTCTACAGGACATTTACTTTTACTCTTGTGATTATCTCTCAAACTGTTGACAAGCCTGTTCAGAAATAAATTCTTGACATTTACAATTTTAGGCTTCAGCCTTCTATTTTATGTGATTGTCATAGTTTTTAAACCGAGTAGGTCTCTGGGTCACCGGGTTATCGGTTCAACCGTCGGTCACAGAGTCAATTGCGAACCGAATAATTAATTTAAAACTTTAAATTATATATGGAATATTTTGTCATATAAATATACATAAAAGTAACAAAATTATGTTTTGTGTATAAAATTTGTACATTAAAGTGCTAATAATATGTATGTCATGATAAATATTTACTATATAAACATACATAGTTTTATTTTTAAAAACAATATATATATATATATATATATATGGGCCGGGTCAATGCCCCGGGTTGAGACCGGGTTGGTCAGGTTTGACTGGGTCTTTTGTTGCCTAGTCCAAATAGCCTACTCGGACCGGTTTCGGTTCCGAGTCAACCCGTCGGGTCGGTCTGAATTAAAAAACTATGGGTGATTGATATAAAATTATTGATATGTTAATATATTACACATAATATAAAAATGTCTAAATTCAATGAAATGGAACACAAAAAAATAAAAAAAAATAAAAAAAAAATCATCGAATAGAATAATGTCCGTAATACTTCTATTAGTTAGTTGTATGATCACTTCATCAAACACTCATATAATATTTTATTAAAATGGTATACTTTAAGTGGAAATCGGGCTCAATGGAATGTATTGCTTTGTTATTTGCAACTTTATGTGGGAAATTGCACTATACCAATAAAAGAGTTATCTGGCAATGGGCTCCCCAAGGTATGATAAGATAATGGATGATCATGAAACAAAGCCTCGTGGCTGGGTACCAACTTTTCTCTCTCCCTTTTTAAAACTTTCACATTGTTTGCCCGAAAAGTAAGGTCTATCTACAATTGTATCATTAAACAAAGAGAAATCACCTCACGAACACGGGTTGGTTCAAGTGGTAACCAGTTTGATGTTTACTTAAGCAAGATCTCGAGTTCGAATCCACCATTACCAGATGTGCAACTCGGGTCGACCAGTCAGGACTAGGGCTGTAAACGAGCCGAGCCGAGCTCGAGCTTAAGGTGTTTGAGCTTGAGCTCGAACTCTTAACGAGCCGAGCCGAGCTCGGCTCGTTAAGTAAACGAGCCAAAAATCAAGCTCGAGCTCGGCTCGTTAAAGCCTCGAGCTCGAGCCTTAACGAGCCGATCTCGAGCTTTAACGAGCCGAACTATAAAAAATTACATAAATTTCACTTTTCGAGCCTTAACGAGCCTTATCGAGCCGAGCCGAGCTCGGCTCGTTAACCAAACGAGCTTTAAATGAGCTCGAGCTCGGCTCGTTAAGGCTTCGAACTCGAGCCGAACTGAGCCTTAACGAGCCGAGCTCGAGCCGAGTCGAGCCAGGCTCGTTTAATTTAACAGCACTAGTCAGGACAATGCTGCGGATACCGTGACTGGCTACCGAAAAAAAAAAAAAGAAATCACTTCCTCTGAGCCATGGCCGGGCATTTAACAATGAGATAGAAATTCGCCAAAAATAATTATGCGATTGGGTGTTTGAGAAAATACTCTTTCGTGCCTTTTAGTATGTATCTCATGCATGGTTCTGAAAACTAAACCAAGAAGTTTGGATCAGGAATTAATCACCTCACCGATCAAGTGCTCTGAAAAAAAAAAATTCGGCTGCTAAAAAATTGGTCTGTGACTGTGACCGATTGAGGTAGTCGAAAATATTGGTAAAAAAAAAAATTAAATGGTCTAATTGATTCAATCTTTTTTATTTTTTTTTTATAAATTTTATTTAATATATGTAAAATATATTTTAAATTAAGAAGTACATATTTAACTTTTCTCGATATGCACAAATTATTATATCAAGGCTATGTTTGATAAACTAATAAGTTAGCTTATAGCTTATATGATTAGCTTAGAATCTTCTTGTATTTAAATAAACTTCGTTTATGTAGCTTTTCAATAAGTCCGTTGAAATTTTTATTTCAGCTGGCTTATCAGCTAATTTTACCAAACACTTTTATCGTATAAGCTAGCTCTTTCAGCTCTAAGCTTAAAAATTACTGATAAATCTTACCAACTAGTTTTACCAAACATAGCTCAATTAGTTTAGTCATATGCTATAATAAATTATCTAAATACTTAAATAATATTTTTTAATATATATATACCTTATTATTTGAAGTATTACCTAATATTTTAAAACTAGTATAACGCCCGTGTATTACACGAGTGCTTGTTAATTTTTTTTTTCTTAAAATTTAAAAAAATTGAGAAAAAGGAGTTGAAAATTTAAATACTATATATATATATTATATATATATTTCAGTATGACACTTGCTATTTGTGCGACTTACATGTGTTATATTATAATAATTTTTCTAACTTATGACATATAACTACATTAAACATGAATATATTAATTGAGAAATAATTATATTTTTTTAATTAATTTTAATTTTTTATTATTGTTGTTGATGTCTAAAAATGACCAACAATGTGTTCGAACTGCACACTTGGATTATGCTCGGTTCGGTCTACACAAATAGAGATATGTGTGGTGTTCGATTCTAAGAGTGGACCGAATAGGAGTTCTGTTCGTGACTTATATAGTAATTAATGAGAGTATTTACTCATTGCATTTAATGTAGCCTTCTCCCTCCTTTTATAGGAAGTTTTAAGACTTATTACACTCCCTTTTTGGGATTTCTATCTCCTATAAATTTTTTTTACAAGATATTCTTTAGATATTAGTCATTTCATATTAAATGCTAATGTACTGCACAATCTAATCCCAATATTAATGGCTCGTCCGGATCGTGCCATGTGTCTCAACCTTTCCTGCATCGTCAGATGGGCGATTTCAAGATTTTTGTGCATTTAATGTGCTTGGTACGGCTGATTTGGGTAATGATGAGTACAAATCTCCCACTTGAACTTGCGCTCGTTTCGCATCCAAGCCAACTTGCTCCTAGTCGGTTCATTCACTCCATTGAGGGACGGGCTCCAGTCGTTCGGTCTATACCACCAACAATTGTAAATATAAATATAATTTATTTATTTTATATATACAATATGGATGTCAAATCGAAGCTCATCAAAAGATAATTAATTTGATACATTATATATGTAAAACGGATAAGAAACGCTTGCTGCTGACGTTCCGATTGGTTTCCATCGTCTTAATGGCCCGCCGCAGGATTTGGGCCATTGGTTGAGCTATGATATCGTAGGTGTGGCTCGCCCACGCCGAGTACTTCTTTCGTGATCATTAGGCTTCGGCCTCCTTTATTGTACAAAAAAAAAATACAATTACAATTCAACAGTTATAATAAGAAATGATATTAAAATACAATTAATACATCTAAAATGATAATAAATAAATCAACATCTTTATGGTAATCCGAACCTAATTAGTTTTGGATTGGAATTAAATTAAAATCTGTCCAAGCCAAAACAAAACATGAAATTTTGACATATAGGATTTCAAAACATGCGAGCCTGCCAGCTCAGCACATCTATATATATATAAAAAGATTTACCAATTTTCAAAAATAGTAGGTCAAATTTTGGTCAAAATCATTTTACATTAATTACATTCCATTCTTAGTAACTTTTTTTTTTTTTTTTTTTTTTAATAAAAAAAGTAGCATTAAATGCTACCCATTAATTAAGGATTTTGTTATTTTGGTTTTCAACAAAACCATGAATGTTGCCTATTATTTGGGGCTGATGTTGTTTTATTTTTAAAAATCATGTTTAATAAAAGAAATAACTATATATTACCCTAAATTGTTGGATAATTAAATTGTCTTGCTTTGCGTCTTTACTTGCTTAATAAATTAATTAGTGCTGATTTAATACTCAACTGGTCAAACCTTTTTTTTTCAAATTAAAAATAAATATGTATAACCGATAAAAAAAAAAAAGAATTAATATGTATAGATAATATATTAATTACTTTACAAACTAGCCCTAATATACAAATGAAAAATATATGATAACCCTATTGATTTTTAGACTTAAACGAATAGAGCGTCTGAAAATAATTCATTTAATATCTATGTCTCGTGCATTGCACGAGGTACGTACTAGTTTGGGTACTAGTTTGGGTAAAAGGGGATATCAATAAATTTTGATTATGCTTGTTTTTCATTACCAATTCAATGGCGGTCCTGTTCATGAAATCTTAATCCCATACAACCGACCAAACTCATCTTACCATGTAATTAATAAAATATTGGACAAACATAAGACGCTATTAGAAACTACAATTGCGATTATAAACAAATAAAATAACCGAATACACACAACAAGATGAGCAATGTTGGCAACACTTAGTTACCAACGTACTTAAATACACCTAAAGTTGTTTTAATACGCGACGTGGGATTAACAAGAAGAATTAGATATATCGGCGATAGCTATGGTTGATCGCCACAAAACAACAAAATGAGGGAAAGTATATGAATCTTTGTATATTATTAAGGGATTAGATATTCGTGTGTGTATATTTTCGCACCATTTATGAGGTATTAGTGCCTTACTTATACATGGGTAAAGCGGGAAACTAATGATAGTCGTACGCCACTTTAGAAGCTAAGTGAATGACACGTGTTGCAGCTAAGTGAATGACACATGTTGCCATGCAAAAATTCGACTTTTGATGAGAAGACTCTTATTTTAACTTTTGATGATGAAACCGGTTGGACGGTCACTTTTCTGCTTCCTATTCACATTATGTAGAGATCGAAAAACTTGCAATTAGGTGAATTGATACTCCAATTGACGAGGGATCGACGTAGTGCTTGTCAAGGACCCTTGGACCCTTCTTTTCACGTTGTGGGTCTGTGTTGTGGCCCCAAATAGGTGTGACCGGTTCATCTATCTATGTGAATTATGTCGGCCCAAGAACCGAATTTAGTGGGAGGACATCCCAAATGGGGGCCTCAACACCACAATTCACCAACGGTAATACCTATCTCCCAACAGAAAAATATAGATCTCAAAATGATAAAAACTCGAAAAAAAAATAGAAGAAACACAAAACATACACTCAATCACAACACAACAACCACAATAGTAATAGACTAAAGCTCTTCCCTCAGCCAAATAACCGCACCAAGCAAAACCTGATGGCTACACCTATGATCGACCACCCAAACAGACCGAATCACAACCCATATTTCAGTTCCAGAAACTGCAACACAGTCTAACTAGAGCCGAAACCCAATAACCCCATCCCACACTCAAGCAACTGACCCCTATCCCTCAGCTAGAGGAAAACGAACAAACCCTTCACCACCACCGCCCTGAACCCATCCCACACCACGGGCAAGGGCCCTTTACGCTGGGCGTTCCCTTATCTCTAACACCAAGAGAGAAGGGGACAAGGGGAAGAACCCCCACCAACCTCCGACTCGACCATCGCCACCAGGTAATCGAAACCACAACACACCCCTACGAAAACACCGAAGCCCGTCGCCGCCTCGACGCCAGGGAATTTGATGACCACCATCCCAAGATGGAAACTAGAAGAAACGACGAAATCCACTCGAGAGTAGCCATCCAACTCCCATGTGCGAACTAAACGTGCCCCGACACAAAATTAGGGTCGAGCTGCATGACTAGGAACCGACTCAAGAAGTCCGGCGGCCCAACTGGGGAAGGAAACCAAAAAAAATTAGGGTTAGAAACAGAGAGATTGGGTACAATTATTCGAAAATAGTATATATAGAAAAATAAGAAATAATATTAAAAGGTGCATTAATTAAGGTAGGAATAATCTTTAAAAAAAAAAATAGAGAGATATCACAAAAGATGAGAAAATACATAAACCGAAAATGAAAAAAAA
>CACSLK010034002.1:1985286-2008123 GCA_902706635.1 Striga hermonthica | reverse complement strand
ATAATTAAAAAAAAAAAAAAAAATTACAAAACTCTCTCAAAATGTTGGGTTTGAAGTGCTATCCCCGCATATACCAATGCGTTCGTCTACCTAAAGAAATAATTACACCACCCATAATGTTTGGGTCTCTTAAAAAAATACCATATGCCATGTAAGCCTCGATCCAGAATTATATATTTAACTCGACTTTATTTATCAGAATTAGTAATATTTTAATTATGCCGAGAATTATTAGTACTAATCGCATAATTTATTAAATTTTAAGTCTAAGCCATGGAAAGAACGTTCGAATTATTATTTCAGAAACGAGACCAAGTCGCGATTACTAGAAAAGTCAGGAAGTTATTTAATTCCCGAAGAAGCCCAATTATTTTTATTTCGGCCCAATTATTTCATTATAGGGCCCAAATATTTTATCTAGACACTTTAAATTAGGGTTGTAAACACATCAAACCATTTTGATTCGATTCGTGATTCGATTCGAATTCGAATTCGAATGATGTTTTAGATTCGAAATTATAACGAATTCGAATTCGAACGTGTAGATATTCGATTCGAAATTCGATTCGTTAATAATAATTATATAAATTTTACAAATTATATATAATATACATTTTGTTTATAATATATGTATATATATATTGTTATATTTCTAATATTTTTATGACATACAACAACAACAATAAAGCCTTTTAGTCCCAAACAAGTTGGAGTAGGCTAGAGATGAAACCCAATAGAAACAATATTTTTATGACATAAAAAGTAAAAAAAATCATAAATTAACAACAATTTTTTTCTAAAATATATGAAAGATAAAATTTATTTTTGTAATTATAATATTTATTAATTATAATATTTTTATACAAATTATATATAATATACATTTTGTTTATAATATATATATATGTATATATATATTGTTATATTCATAATATTTTTATGACATAAAAAGTAAAAAATCATAAATTAACTAAATTTTTTAAAAATATATGAAAAATAAAATTTATTTTTGTAATTATAATATTTTTTGAAAACGAATTTCGAATCGAATCGAATATGTTCGAATATTCTAAACGAATCGAATACGAATCAATAAATGAATTCGTTATCGAATCGAATCACGAATCGAATCTTCGAATATTTTTAACGAATCGAATCGAATCTCTGAGTACTCGCTTTGATTCGATTTGTTTACAACCCTACTTTAAATCCTAGCCGAATTTATTTTAAATAGTCGGCCCATTTTTAATTCGAGTAGTCGAATTAAATTCCAAAGTCAAGTGATATTTTAAATAATTGAACCCTCGCAGTATTTTAGTTATCGATACTATGTCAGTTTAGTAATCGAACCAAGTTTTTTTACAAGTCCAAGAAGAGAAAACCCTAACTTAGGCCCCATCTATAAATAGAAGATATCCTCATTCCCTTAGCTCATTCTCCACCATACAAAAAAGAACCTTATCCCTAAATTACTATTCATTATCTTCTTCAAGATGCTAAGCCCCAAGAATCCATCTTCAAGCTCTCCTCCACCTCCATAAAACCCGGCCAACTCACTACTCCGGCAAGCCGCCGCCGTCCACCACGCCGGCGAACTTACCACCTCAGCCCAAGCTTGCACCACCAGCCCACCTCGCCGGAAAACACTCCTCCACGTCACCAGCAGCTCTGTCGCGCCACCTCCACGCCATATCCAGCTCCTTCACGCCGGCAAGAGCTTTCTCCGACGACCAGCTTTCCAATTCCGGCAACCACCGAGCTCAACCCGAGCCTGCTGCACCACGAGCGAGCACTCTCTTTCCACGCGCGAGCCCGAGCTCTCTTCTCGCCGGAAAAAGCACGCCACCAGCTCCCTTCACTCCGGTGAGTCGACCACAGCTCATTCCTGAGCACGTCACGTCCGTCCACCTCGGTTTTCCACCAAGATCCGTGCCGGAGAGCTCGAACCAACACACGAGCTAGCCCTAGCTCGCGCCCAGCACCTCCCTTAGCCTAGATCCGACCCGTTTAGCAGTCCTTCGGCCCGGATCCGTGGCCAGCTCTCCAAAACAGAGCCGAACTTCCAGTCACAGCCCGGTTCATGAGCATTTGATGTCCGTACACGCGTGCATCGAGCCCGGGTCCGCACCCCTTGCTCCCGGACAGCTTGGATCCGTGCCCAGCTCCTCAGACCCGAGCCCAACGCGTGATAAACCGGATGTTCAGCAGTCCAAAGCTTTAGATCCGGCCCCTTTTGCCTCATTGACTCTTGTCCTATCCCGATCTATTCCCGAATCACTCGTTTTCAAACATTTTAAGGTATAATCGCTAAAACATGAATTATATGGCTTAGACTTGACGATTATAATGAGAAAAGAGATAAAAAGATGTTGATTTGAGTGATTTTGAAAAAAAAACTCGGGACATACGAGCTTAAAGCGATTTTTGGGACTTTTGATATAGTCATGATAAAATACCAAAATAAATATGATTAAATTCTTCCCGTTGACTTGAGGCTTAACATGTAATCGGATTTATTTTTAGTGTCCAGTTGATAGGCGAACTAGTGGTTCAAGTAAATTACCGGTTGTAGTAGATTTGGGTTTAACGTGATAGGTGTTGACTTGAGACTTGAGGTTTTGACCTTGGACTTTATACATGTTAAGTAGATTATATTTTAAGTTTCGGGATTTTTGGTGCTCGTTTATTATTTTTACTGGATTTTTTTAATATGTAGTCGATATGCTCGGTTTTTGATAAAAATGCTAAAGGTCTCGAAATGCGTTGAAACTTTATGGAAAAATCTCATAAATGTGAAATCTTATGTGTTTGAAATTTCGTCAATCTTGGAGACTGTTTGGTATGTCTAATAATTTGGGGTTTAATTGTTTTATTGAAAAATATTGGATTTTATCCAGTTGAGTTTTAACTGCAATTGTTGGGCGTAAAATCATTAGAAATCACGTTGAATTTAGAGTTTGAATTTTGTCTTGAACCGAGATAGATAGCTAGTTGAGTAGAAAACCCTAGTTTGGCCTTTTCCCGGTCAGTCCGGATGAACTCTAGATCCGAGTAAAAAAGTTGTGCGTCGGTTGATGTCATGTCTGTGCGTATGTACCCGGACCACAGTTAAACCGAGTTGCACGCAGTCAGACGAGCAACCGGGCGACTCTGACCGAGTTGCCGGTCCAGTTCAGCTGAATCGATCCGGATAGTCTGGACGATTCGAGAAGAGCAGTACAGAATACCGGTTTGAGCGTGAACCGAGATTCAGTATTTTTCCGAACCCAATTAGATAAATCAGATCAATCAGATAAGATAGATCAGATAAATTAGTTAAGTAGATCAGACTTAGAAATATTCGATAGAACTCTAGAATGTCTCAAAGTCAACAAGTCTTTCCAAAATAGCTCAAGTCCTCTAAATTAAAATTAAATGATTTTATAATTGAGCGAGAGAACCTAGTAAGATTAAATAATAATAAGAATCAAGTTTCAATTTGAGCTTAGTACTTAGTACTTTATGCTCAATAATTTGTGTTGCTTGAGGAGAGTCGAGTCTCCGACAGCTAGCATTTGCATCAGTAACAGTTTACCAGGTGGGGTCACATGTTGGTTATACATCGTCTTTAATTTCGGTATCATGTCCGAAGTATGTATGAGAATAGTTTATCGCCCAGGCTGGAGGTTGAGCGGGCCTTAATGTTCTGCCTGTGGTCCCGAGGCTGAGCGGGCCTTAATGTTCCGATTGGAGTGTGCACATGAATTAGCGGCTTTAAGTCGAGATCAGTTTCAGTTCAATTTAGTACGTATATACTTAAAGTTATGATATTTTTATTAACGGTGTTGTTTAATTAAGTACTGGTCTTTGCGGAGCATAGTAGTTTTGCTCACGCCCCATTACGTTTTTCAGGTGACGGAGCGGCGCGTGGCGCATGAGATTTCAGTGCTGGTCATGGTCATTAGCAGTTTTTTTGTAATGCATCTACATGTCTTTTATATAACATGTATTATTTTTACTATGCGTAGACATATTATGTTTCAACTTCCGCACATTTCAGACTTATGCATGTATAATGCCTTTATCTCTGTGGTACTTTTATATAACGGATTTGATTAGGTTGCATGTATTTATATACGTCTGCATGAGAAAAAGTTTAATTTAGTAGCATCCCGCGAGTTAGTATGAGTATTTTCAAAGCTAAAGAGTTTTTCGAAAATAAAAAGCAAAAATTTTACTCTGATTTTTATAATTTCTAGAATAATTAGGCGGGGTGTTACAGTTGGTATCAAAACCTTGTGGTTCTGTATACTTAAAAGTTTAGAAAATCATGACCACGCCACGCTCACGCTGCGCCGACTCCGAGGTAAGTCACCTCAGTTTTAAATTTCTGCAAGTGCATGAGAATATAGTAAGAGACTTTAGAGGCCTAGTATCTATCCTCTGAATAGAAAGAGAACACTAGACATAATTTTAGAAAGTTTAGCTAAGTCCAACTCTAGACTAAATCAGAACTCTAGCTAGAACATAGAAGAGTTAAGTATAAACCGGAACCCTAGCCAAGCTAGGTGTTTTCGGAAATTTGTTAAAAAATTTCTAAGTATAGTATAGCTATTTTTTATTCGGCTATACGGTGTTAGTTCAATAGTTAGTGGCTATCTAGAAAGCCGCCTCGCAGAACTCCGAACCCTCCCGCAGAGCGGGAACATGCCGTAGTCGTAGGCCAATTCCCAAGATTGGTGGAACCACTACTGGCGTTTGGGAAGGAGGAGTATTATGAGCTGACATGAGAGTGGCAAGTAGATTCTGGAAGTCTAGTTTTACCGCGCCATTTTCCAGAACCCTAGACCCTTCTCCGACAAGCCCGTCTCAGTAGCGAAGTGACCATATTTCCGGTTATAAACAATTTTTTGATAATAATAATAATAATCAAACTGTTATTATCTAATGATAATAAACAATTGTTCATAATAATAAAATCGTTAACTTTTTTTTATAATGGTCAAATTTTTGAAAATGTAATATGTTCATTATCCAGAATTTTAATTCTCAAATATTACTTATAATATTTTATGCACATTTGTGCATGTGCACACGATATTTACTAGTTGCGTATAAAACCCCAACTTTTAGTGTAATTAAAAATAAAACTCAATTTTTTCAAATTTGCAACAAACTACCAAATATTTATTATGTATTGCAATTTTGTCTCAACATCACTTTCCTGCCAAACCCTGTTGACATGTCCGATTGGAAATTAGACTTGGCACCAATTAAGATTGCGTGACACTCAAATCCACGTCACACTTATTTTTTCTTCCTTTTAATCCCATTTTGTTCTCATTTTGCCCCAATTTCCAGCCCACTTTTATCAGGGAAAAAAAAATTCAGCTCGCGATTCCGATTGCTCAATTTCTCGATGATTCACTTTTGAAAATCACGGGGACTTCATGGCTTGATTCTTCACAACAAAAATCGAGTTCACCATATGCTTGAGATATTCATTTCGACACCAAATTCAATTTCCATTATCTCTTGTTCCTATGATGTATGTCTCAATTGTTGCAAATGAACTCAGAACATGTCTCTAATCAAGGCTTCGTCGGCGGAAAGTGATGTTGAGACAAATTGCAATACATAATGAATGTTTGGTATTTTGTTGCAAAGTCGAAAAAGTTGAGTTTTATTTGCAAAGTTGGAGTTTTATATGTAATTAACCCTATTTTTTTGTTGCACATATTGACGAATATTTATAAGGACCGATTGAGCTTATATTAAAAGTTAAAATCATTTTTATTAATGTAATTGTTTTTATTTTTTAAAAAAAAATACACATGCAGGCCGAATATTTTTTTTTTAAAAAAGCCCACCTGGTCCAAGGGTGTACCTTTTGTATCCCTAATTTTCAATTTTCTTCAAAATTTATATTCCTCGTCTTTTTTCCACCGTGAAGTGGTGCGGCGACTGGCGAACCCCTGCAGCGAATCAACAAATTTAGGTAGACATTTATTTTTTTCTGCTTGTTTTCCACATTAGCTGTTAATTTCTTTAGCGAGACTTTAAAACTCAAGATGTAGTTCGCACCCTGATTTCTCCCCCTGATTTCGCCCAATTATTGGACCTGGTATTAATTTTTTGTATGTTAAATTTATATTTTTTTGGGGTTGTTTTTTAGGTAAATTCAAAGGATTAATAAAGTATTAATAAAGTAATCTTTCCGTGACAGTGTTGTGTCCTTTCTACGACGTCGCCAAAACCCACAACATATTACAAATACCCGCTAGATACACAGTTCTCTCATGTGCGCTTTCAGATCGAAAACTCGCAAAGACATCAGCGAGAAGGCGTATCATTTTCGATGATCCTGAGATATTACGTATCATTTCTGAAATTATCCAGAGATTCTGCGATATGGTTATCAATGAGCAGAAGAGAAAGTGAAAGAAACGGCTCACCTTAAATCAGCTTCACAAACCAATTTCTTCAGCTGGGTAGGTGACATTGGCAATCCAAATGGTGGAATCACCACTTTCGAAACATTACACTCCATCAGCTAAAACAATTTGGCTCACCTTAAATCACCTTCACATTAAAATAACCTGATGCACCGGTCGGATTTTTGACTGCGCAACAAGCCACGCCGATGACTCCCTCTGTAAAATAGGCCCTTCTCAAGCTCCCCTGGCCACAAACGTAAGTGGAAACTTCTTGAAAATATTTACGGGTGAAGTTTGTTATCTGGATTGTTGTGTCCTTGACCAGCCCAAGTGCTGCACGATATAGAATTCAAGTTATGTACAACCAACATGCATATATTAAGAGAAAGTAACTGGCAACGAAAACCGAAAACTATTTACAGGGATGAAGTATGACAGTGTCATCAAAGAGGTCCTTCGCCAAAATGAAGTAATCTTTCCGTGACATGTTGTGTCTTTCCCATGACGTTGCAAGCCAACAACATATTACGAATGCCCGCTAGATACACAATTCTCTCCTGTGCGTTTTCAGATCGAAAACTTGCAAAGACATCAGTCAGATGGCGTAAGTCCCTTTTCGAAAAGTTATCCTCTTTTAGGAGTTTCTATTCAAACTCAAGAATTTCTGGTAAGGTAATGGTGTCATATCCAGACTTGACTAGACTATAGTGTTAGTTTTTTTTGGAGGCTAGCCTAATATGATTTACTGCCATCCTACCCAAATTTTGGCCATGGTGTTTGATCATTATCGGCCATGGGAAGGACTCAACAAATAAATTAAATAGTACAAATAGATAATTATTAAAAAAACACCTACCAGCTACACAATCGCAACTAAATTTGGGTAGGATGGCAGTACATCATATTAGGCTAGTCGAAGTTAGGTAGGATGGCAGTACATCATATTAGGCTAGCCTAAAAAAAAACTAACACTAGAGTCAAGTCTGGACATGACACCATTACCCTACCAGGAATTCTTGAGTTTGAAGAAAAACTCCTAAAATAGGATGACTTTTAAAAAAGGGTCTTACGCCTTCTCGTTGATGTCTTTGCCAGTTTTCGATCTGAAAGCGCACAGCACAGGAGAGAACTCTGTATCTAGCGGGTATTCGTAATATGTTGTGGGTTTGGCGACGTCATTGGAAGGACACAACATTGTCCCGAAAAGATTACTTTATTTTGGCGAAGGACCTCTTTGATGACATTGTTATACTTATCCTTGTAAGTAGTTTTCGGTTTTTGTTGCCAGTTACTTTCTCTGAATATATGCATGTTGGTTGTACATAACTTGAATTCTTTGTCGTGCAGCACTTGGGCTGGTCAAGGACACAACAATCCAGATAACAAACTTCACCGGTAACTATTTTCAAGAAGTTTCCACTTACGTTTGTGGCCAGGGGAGCGTGAGGAAGACCTATTTTACCAAGGGGGTCATCGGCGTCGCTTGCTGCGCGATTGAAAATCCGACCGGTGTATCAGGTTATTTCAATGTGAAGGTTACTGGGCATGTCAAATTGTTTTTGGCTAATGGAGTGTAATGTTTCGAAATGGTGATTCCATCATCTGGATCGCCAATGTCACCTACCCAACTGAAGAAAATTGGTTGTGAAGCTGATTAAAGGTGAGACGTTACTTTCACTTTCTCTTCTGTTCATTCATAACCATATTTCATATATTTTAGCAGAATATCAGGATCATCGGAAATGATACGTAATATGTCTGTATCATTGGACCAAACCCTTTTGTATTAGCTCAATGTGCATAATAAGACAACGCCAATTTGAAATCCAAGCCACACTGTTCTCTGTAAGCAGTTAAATTAATTGGTCGCATGCATATATTATGTCACAAAGATTATTATTATCTTTTAATCATATGAGCATAATTTTGATGGAGATATTGTTGGGACGTTAGCATGCTTTGCTGTCGAAAACAATGTCATTTGTATATTTGACAATTTGTAAGGCCACAAGAAAAGGGGTGATATTATACTATTTTATTTGAGGGGAACTTTGTATTTGTCAAACTTTTTCTGGGGATAAAAATAAGAATCAATAAGGGAAAAGGAAAAGAACAATAATAATCCTTTGCTACCTACCACAAACTGCAAGTTTCATCAATTTTTCGACTTTGTAAATTTTTTTTTTCTTTATGTGGATGACATTTTGTAATCTAATATATATAGTGATATAGCCCTGCTATCGTATGACGGTTCATACGATCACGATTCAGGCATTATCAAGTTGACTTATCCATAGTCGACTCCTCCCACAGATTCCTTATAATATCCCCGGTCAAGGGTCCAAATCTCTCTCTCTCTCGTCGACTTCCACATGTCGATTAGCATAAGTCGACTTCCTCCGGAAAGATGGGCGAGCGCGTCAAGGTCTGCCAATGAGTGAAGATGACCCAGTCGGCTCGAGTCGATATCCCGAGTCGACTAAAGAAGTCTTGGGGCCCATGGGTCTCCGACGACTCTGATATACTTTAACATATCGTAGGAAAGCTATCAAGGGTAGGAAAGAAGTTATTAAGGATAAGAAAGAATCTAGATGTTGACTAGGAGATGGACATAATGCGAACCGACCAGGGTATTTTGGACATTTCCAGTAAGTCGACTGGAGTATTTTGGGGACTTCAGGTAAATGTTTTACCACTATATAAAGTAGCTGAGGTAACCCCAAAACCCTAACTCTCATTCATTCTACATTCTCCTCCATTACTGTTGCTGCTCTCTCAGAGCAGCTCTCTTCATCTTTTTCACATACTAACTTGAGCGTTGGAGGCTCTACGCCGGAAACTCCTCTGGCGTTGAGTTCTTGCAGGTGTTCACACGGTTCAGCAACAGTTCAAGGACGATTGAGGCAGATCTGAGCTCGTTTCCATCAGTTCATCTCAGATTCGGGCTCATTTCTATTGATTCACTCCAGATCTGAGCAGAGACCCATCATATATAGAGAGAGAGCAGTGTTTGTATTTATTTATAATAAATTATTTGATCTTGCACGACTAAGCTCAGGTTGACGAGATGGACTGTTGATTGGACGAACGCCACTTTTCTGTACGAGCAGACGGGTATGGTTATATATTTCTTTCCCCTTCTTCAATGGCGGTATTAATAAGGGTGTGCTTGTTTATAAAAAAATCATTCAAAATGAGTTATTTGAGTTAACTAGATTTAATTTTAAAAAAAAGTGGTATGGTTAGTTATTAATGGAATTTTAAAAATATTTTAAAAAAATATTTAAAATGAAATGATTAAAATTTATTTGATGTAAGAATATGAGATAAATATCCCCGACCCATTGATCAATTTCGCAACGGCCCTAGTGCCGGAATCTATGTTGTTTGCTCCGGTCGCCTCCTACGTCAATCCGGGTGGGGGCTGGGACTGGTCCGCCTTCCAAGGTCTTTTGCCGGCGACCTGCCTCTTACGAATTTCAGCTCTCCCGCCGCCGCAGGCTTCTAATGGAGATGACGGGCTTTTCTGGGGGTGGTCGACCAATGGGAAATTTTGGACGCGGTCTGCATATTTGGCGCTATCTCAGACGGGTGATCGAGGTGCCGAGTTATTTGGCAGTGGATTGGTCCGCAGCGAGTCCGCCATTTCCTTTGGCTTGCCGCTCGAAACAACTTGCTGACCAATGAAGTCCGCCGTCGGCGTCACCTTGCTGAAAATGCGGGCTGCCCGGTCTGCTCGGTGGCCGTCGAAACCACGGTCCACGTGCTCTGTGATTGTGCTGTGGCGCGGGCGACTTGGCAAAAATTGGTCTCGCAATGTCGATGGAACGGGTTTTTCTCTCTAGACCTTTGGTCATGGTTCTATAAAAATTTAAACGGACGACTAGTCCCGGATGTTGCCGATTGGGAGACGCTCTTCGGTATTACAGTATGGCGCTTGTGGCGATGGCAGAACCTTAAAGTCTTTGAAGGAGAGGACACGAATTTGGTACACAGGCAGGGTGAAGTCCGATCTTTTACGAGCAAGCTTCAATGTATTCAGGCCACTAGTGGAAAGTTAGGAGCTTGTGGTTTGCGGGAACGAAAGTGGATTTCTTGGTCCTTTCCGGTGGTGGGGGAGCTCAAAGTCAACACCGATGGTAGTTTTGCCCCATCGACCGGGATGACGAGTACGGGTAGGGTCGTTCGTGATCATTATGGCAATTGGGTTCGGGGCTTTATGATGAATATTGGGTTCTGTTCGATCATGGGCGCCGAACTGTGGTGTTTATTTCAGGGGCTGCAGTTGGTTTGGGATATTGGTGCACGCAAAATCATGGTGGAGGTTGATAATCAGAGTGTAGTTAAGATGGTTCATCACGATGACACTACCGGACCGCATGGGGGTCTCTTGAAGTGCATTAAGGATCTTCTAATCGACCATGGCATGTGACGCTTATTCATGGATACCGTGAAGCTAACTTTGTAGCGGATTTTCTGGCCTCGTTGGCGGCTAAAGGACCGGGAGGCCTGCATATTTTGGACCGCCCGCCTCCGGGGGCGGGCCCATGGTTATAGCACGATATGGCCGGCGTGTCTCATCCACGTAGGGTGGTGACATAGTCGGGCTCTAGGCTTTGCCTCATTTCTTGTACCAATAAAAAAAACCTCTAAAATTTTTCCTCTATTTTCGGTTACAAATAAATCATTGATATATTTTACTTCTCACATTAGTGCATCCTAATGAGTGTAATCATGTATTTTTCTATTATATTATATAATAGTTATTACTAATACCAACTAATAATAATTCACAATAAATATAAATTACATAATTAAAAATAATTGTTTCAAGTTATTTATTTTAACATCAATATTATATTTTTTTTTTTGTATCTCATGAAAAATTTCTTTAAAAGCAATTGGTAAATTATTTTAATAGCATAGTCAAACAACTTTAAAATTTTATAAACAATTATTTTTTAATAATAATAATAATCTAACTGTTACTATTTAATGATAATAAACAATTGTTCATAATAACAAAATCGTTAACTTTTTCTATAATGGTCAAATTTTTGAAAATGTAATATGTTCATTATCTAGAATTTTAATATTAAATTTTCAAATATTATTTATAATATTTTATTTACATCTGTGCATGTGCACAGGATATTTACTAATTGCGTATAAAACCCCAACTTTTAGTGTAATTACAAATAAAACTCAACTTTTTCAACTTTGCAACAAAATACCAAACATTTATTATGTATTGCAATTTTGTCTCAACATCACTTTCCGGCCAAGCCCTGTTGACATGTCCGATTGGAAATTGGACTTGACACCAATTAAGATTGCGTGACACTCAAATCCACGTCACACTTATTTTTTCTTCATTTTAATCCTATTTTGTTCTCATTTTGCCAAATTTCCAGCCCACCCACTTTTATCAGGGTAAAAAAAACTTCAGCTCGCGATTCCGATTGCTCAAGTTCCCGACGATTCACTTTTGAAAATCACAGTGACTTTATGGCTTGATTCTTCACAACAAAAATCGAGTTCATTATATGCTTGAGATATTCATTTCGACTCCAAATTCAATTTCCATTTTCTCTTGTTCCTATGATGTCTTTCTCAATTGTTGCAAATGAACTCAGAATATGTTTCCAATCAAGGCTTGGCCGGCTGGAAAGTGATGTTGAGACAAATTGCATACATAATAAATATTTGATATTTTTTTGTAAAGGTGAAAATGTTGAGTTTTATTTGCAAGGTTGGAGTTTTACACACAATTAACCCTATTTTTTGTTGCACATATTGACTAATATTTATAAGGACCGATTGTGCTTATAATTCAACTATCATTTTTATTAATGTAAATGTATTTTCATCCCTCGTGCCCCAAATATAAATTATTGGAAAAATACCACCCAAATAAAAGATATTGTTATTCTACCTAATTGTCCAAAATTAACTACATAAATGCCTAAAATTCAGTTACATGGAAGTAGGACTCCATCCAATTATCTCTCGCGTGATTTGCGGCAGGTTTCTAAAAAAAAGGAATGAGGTAGTGAAAATTTATCTCTCGCATGATTTTGTTGAGAACGTTATATTTACTGGAAATATACTTGAAATATAAGTAAAATATACCCGAAAAAACGAGGTCGTGAAAATTTATAAAGAAAAAAAAAAGAGACTGGACAATCATAAATATTGCTAGTTTAATTTAGTTTATTAGCAGTATAATTCTGGTTTAAAAAGATATATTTCACGTTTTATTAACAATATATCTTTCACGTTTTTATTAATAATATATTTAAAGTATATTTTATGTATATGTTTCAATATCTTTCATGTTTTATTAACATTATATCTTTCACGTTTTTATTACCAGTATATTTAAAGTATACTTTATGTATATTTAAACATAATACCATATTAGTATATGTTGACAAAATTTAATGTGTTGGACACACTGACAGTGATATATACTTGAAATATACCTTTTCATCCCTCCTAAAAAATTCCATCTTTTTTATCCTTTCAACTCTCAGATCTAAAAACGAAAACGAAAATCAAGGATTCATTTTACCATAGCAAGCCGACCAGACATAATCTCAAAATCGCGACTCCTCAAACCGTCAAGTTATCTACCTTGATTAGGATTCAACTCTCATTTCAAAACCACAAGCTCTCATATCAAACCGCCAAGTTCTATACCCAATCATACAATAAATACCAGAAGACTGCAATTGCCAATTCTCGACAAATCGGGTTACATATCGACGCTTGCCAACCGTCAGCCGTTCTCCTTCCGCCTTCCTTCGTCGCGGGCCTCTCGGACGTTTTCGGCCGTCGCCGTTAAAGGGCGTCAGGTACCCTGCGCCGAAATCCACCGCCATGTTTCATCAATTTATTCCGAGAGGTGTCGTGTTCTTTCAAATTTTATCTTGTGTGCGTCGATTTTGTGGTCTAGGCGAGAAGGACAAAGTGAGGGGGAGATTGAATGATTGTTTTATGGTCTTGTGATTCAGAAGAAAATGGAAGAAAAATCAATTTTTGAGACATTGAAAAAGTATAGGTGAATATGGGGCGATGGATAGGTTTACGGAGAGAGAGAGATGATAAGAGAAAGAGAGAGAAGTTATTTGTTCCGCCTTTTTTGGTGAGTAAATAATAGTTACATTTGTTTTCACGTTTTAGGTAATATTTTATGCTTGATTTTGTAAATTTATAAATAAGAATATAATGAATGTATAAATGTAATATATATCACAACTTAAAGTAAAGAATGCAAATTCATCTTTTTTTAAAAAATACACATGCAGGCCCAATATTTATTTAAAAAAAAAAAGCCCACCTGGCCCAAGGGTGTACCTTTTCTATCCCTAATCTTCAATTTTCTTCAAATTTTGTGTTCCACCGTGAAGTGGTGCGGCGAGGCGAGCCCCTGCGCGAATCAACAAATTTAGGTAGACATTTATTTCTTTCTGCTTGTTTTCCACATTAGCTGTTAATTTCTTTAACGAAGCTTCAAAACTTAAGATGCAGTTCGCCCCCTGATTTCGCCCAGTTATTGGACCTGATATTAATTTTTTGTATGTGAAATTTATATTATTTTGGGGTTTTTTTGAGGTAAATTCAAAAGATTTAGTTAGGGCTGGTATATTTTTACTCAAAACCGAACCGAGCCGACGATAAAATAAACCGAACAGAACCGACTTATTTATAACGGTAACCGATAACCGAATTGTTATCGGTTCGTTATCGGTTCCGAATCCATAAGGGTTCGGTAAAACCAAACCGAACCGATAAGGTATTAAAAAAGAAATATATATACAGATTTTAGAGAATATTGACAGATTAGGCTAATTGATAACTAATGTCTTATAGTTTAAAAGAAATACGTGATGGATGAATAAGAATTAAGGGGACAGAGTAGAGCTAGGGCTGGGAGTCTTGCAAAATATGCACACAAATTCCATATCTACACTTCTCACTTGAGTCGCGACTCAAGATTGCCCCTCCGCTTCTTCCACTCATCAGTGTCCTCTCACTCGTTGGATTTGCGATTTAGGGCTGGTATTTTATGCTTTATTAAACCTCCAATTGGTTCTTTTTTGTGTGTAGAAGATGTGGTGTGAGGCAATTTGTTAATTGTGTTGTGATTGGTATTCACATTTATGTTGTGATGTGGATATGTTGTGTTGAGTTGTGATTGGATTTAAAACCTGGAACTATTGTTAAGCCTGTTTTTGAGCTTGTTGTTGTGAACTTTGGATTTTTAAGCTTCCTGTTGTTGTGAATTTGGGATTTTTAAGTTGCTGGTGTGGTGTGTTGTATTGTGATTTTTCACTGTTTTGGTCTCTGTATGTGAATTGTGAATTTCGGTTTTTATCGGTTTGAACCGAAACCGAACCGTTTTATCGATAACCGAAAATCGGTTACCGACTTCTTATCGGTTCGGTTTCGGTTTGAATATTAGTGAAACCGAACACTATCGGTTCGGGATCGGTTTTTTGTTATCTGTTCGGAACCGAACCGATGCCAACCCTAGATTTAGTTGCAATTGTGTAGCTGCTAGCTAGGTGTTTTTTTTAATAATTATCTATTCGTACTATTTTGTTTGTTGAGGGGACTGGTAGTGTATTTCTAGTTTTTCTTTTTTTCTTTTTTTTTTTCAGTTGTTCAATAAAAGTTTGTGGGTTGCATGATGATTTGTGTAATTAAAGACATATTCAGTTGATGTAAAAAGGTTTGTGTTGTAATAATGTTTGTTATCTTGTTTTTGTAAAATTATAATAAACTGAGGTTAGTGGTATTCATCTGCAAAGGAACTACTAAGTCGAGACACTCCATTTTTTAATCACAAAAAAATTACAGAGAACCACCCAGCCGCTGCCTTGAGTCATATTCAAGGCTCGTTTGTCAGTTTGAGTTTCAGTTTTTAAACACGTACTTTTATAAATCAGGTTTGTAGCCTTCTTAGTAATTTGCGTGGTTTTTTTTTTTTTTTTTTTTTTTATCGTAGGTCGTTACGTAATTTTCCTGTCTAAATGCAGGTCTTTCTTGTTTGGGGGGATAACGGAAAAGAAAAAATATACAAAACATGATGGGACTCAAATCAGTTTTCATCCGTTCCCTGTTGAGCAACAAGAAACAATGGAGGGCCTTTCAATCCCTTGGCAGCAGCTCATTTCCTCGCTTTGTAAATTTCTTTCCATTTCTCCGCTTTTACATTGTATTTAAATTTCCTTGTCTATTTAAATTTTTTGAAACCGTATGTAATTTATTTTTAAATATTTTTCATAAGTAAAATAATCCTTGAAAACATCCTAGCTTGTTTGGATATTCAAAATACTTATCCTATTTTTTTATTTTTTTTTTCCAGTTACGTAATAAACAAGAAGTCCCGCGACTTGAGTACGCCATTCAGTACCTAGATGGTGCTTTTCGAAATTAAGTCGAAGAACTTAAGAATATTACAACACAAACCTGGACATGACACTAGAGTCGGTACAACATTACACCATCTAGCCTCCAAAAAAAAAACACCTGATGCACATAAAAAAGTGGCGTTCGACCAATTAGAAAAACAGCGTTCGTCCAATCAACAGTCCATCTCCTATTCCTGTAAGATCAAATAATTTATTTTAAATAAATACAATCACTGTTTTCTCTATATATTAGATTACAAAATGTCATCGACATAAAAAAAAAAAATTACAAAGTCGAAAAATTGATGAACCTTGTAGTTTGTGGTAGGTAACAAAGGATTATTATTGTTCTTTTCCCTTTCCCTTATTGATTCTTATTCTTACTCCCAGAAAAAGTTTGACAAATACAAAGTTTCCCCTCAAATAAATAGTATAATATCACCCCTTTCCTTGTGGTCTTACAAATTGTCATATATACAAATGACAATGTACTCGACAGCAAAACATGCTAACGTCCCAACAATATCTCCATCAAAATTATGCTCATATGATTAAAAGATAATAATAATCTCTGTGATATAATATATGCATGCGACCAATTAATTTAATTGCTTACAGAGAACAGTGTGGCTCAAATTTCAAGTTGGGCGTTGTCTTATTATGCACATTGAGTTAATACAAAAGGATTTGGTCCAATGATACAAACATATTACGCATCATTTCCGATGATCATAAGATTCTGCTTAAATATATGAAATATGGTAATCAATGAACAGAAGAGAAAGTGAAAGAATGACTCACCTTAAATCAGCTTCACCAACCAATTTTTTTAGTTGGGTAGGTCACATTGACGATCCAGATGGTGGAATCACCACTTTCTAAACATTACACTCCATCAACCAAAAACATTTTGGCATGTTGGCATGCCCAGTAACCTTCACATTGAAATAACTTGATGCACCAGTCGGATTTTCGACGACACAATAAATCATATTAGGCTGCTATCCAAAAAAACTAACACTAGAGTCAAGTCTGGACATGACACCATTACCCTACCAGAAATTCTTGAGTTTGAAGAGAAACTCCTAAAAGAGGACAACTTTTCGAAAAGGGACTTACGCCTTCTCGCTGATGTCTTTGCGAGTTTTCGATCTGAAAGCGCACAAAAGAGAAATGTGTATCTAGCGGGTATTCGTAATATGTTGTGGGGCTTGGCAACGTCATGGGAAAGACACAACACTGTCACGGAAAGATTACTTTATTTGGCGAAGGACCTCTTTGATGACACTGTCATACTTCATCCCTATAAGTAGTTTTCAGTTTTCGTTGCAAGTTACTTTCTCTGGATATATGCATGTTGGCTGTACATAACTTAAATTCTTTGTCGTGCAGCACTTGGGCTGGTCAAAGGTACAACAATCCAGATAACAATCTTCAGTCAAGGACACAGCAATCCAGATAACAAACTTCAGGAAGTTTGTTATCTGGATTGCTGTGTCCTTGACTAGCCCAAGTGTTGTGTCCATGACCAGCCCAAGTGCTGCACGACATAAAATTCAAGTTATGTACAACCAACATGCATATATTCAGTGAAAGTAACTGACAACGAAACCAAAAACTACTTACAGGGATGAAGTATGACAGTGTCATCAAAGAAGTCTTTCGTCAAAATAAAGTAATCTTTCAGCGACAGTGTTGTGTCCTTCCCATGACGTCGCCAAGCCCACAACATATTACGAATACCCCCTAGATACACAGTTCTATCTTGTGTACTTTCAGATAAAAAACTCGCAAAAACATCATCGAGAAGACGTAAGTCCATTTTCGAAAAGATATCCTCTTTTAGGAGTTTCTCTTCAAACTCAAGAATTTCTGGTAAGGTAATGGTGTCATGTCCAGACTTGAATCTAGTGTTAGTTTTTTTGGATAGCAGCCTAATATGATGTATTGCGTGGTCGAAATTCGACCGATGGATCAGGTTATTTCAATGTGAAAGTTACTGGGCATGCTAACATGCCAAATTATTTTTGGCTGATGGAGTGTAATGTTTCGAAAGTGGTGATTCCACTATCTGGATCGCCAATGTCACCTAGCCAGTTGAAGAAATTGGTTGGTGAAGCTGATTTAAGGTGAGCCGTTCCTTTCACTTTCTCTTCTATTCATTGATAACCATATTTCATATATTTAAGCAGAATCTCAGGATCATCGAAAATGATACATAATATGTCTGTATTAGACCAAACCCTTTTGTATTAGCTCAATGTGCATAATAAGACAACGTCCTACTTAAAATCCAAGCCACACTATCTCAAAAGAGTTAAATTAATTTGTCACATGCATATATTATGTCACAGAGATTATAATTATCTTTTAATCATATGAGCATAATTTTGATGGAGATATTGCTGGGACGTTAGCATGCTTTGCGGTCGAGTACAATGCCATTTGTATATACGACAATTTGTAAGGCCACAAGGAAAGGGGTGATGTTATACTATTTTATTTGATGGGAAACTTTGTATTTGTCAAACTTTTTCTGGGGGTAAAAATAAGAATCAATAAGGATGGGAAACGTTATATTTGTCAAACTTTGGGGGTAAAAATAAGAATCAATAAGGGGTGATGAAACTTACGAAGTCGAAAAAATTGATGAAAATAAAATTACGAAGTCGAAAAATTGATGAAACTTGCAGTTTGTGGTAGGTAGCAAAAGATTATTATTGTTCTTTTCCCTTTCCCTTATTGATTCTTATTTTTACCCCCAAAGTTTGACAAATATAAAGTTTCCCAACCTTATTGATTCTTATTTTTACCCCCAGAAAAAGTTTGACAAATACAAAGTTTCCCATCAAATAAAATAGTATAACATCACCCCTTTCCTTGTGGCCTTACAAATTGTCGTATATACAAATGGCATTGTACTCGACCGCAAAGCATGCTAACGTCCCAGCAATATCTCAACAATATCTCCATCAAAATTATGCTCATATGATTAAAAGATAATTATAATCTCTGTGACATAATATATGCATGTGACCAATTAATTTAACTCCTTTTGAGAATAGTGTGGCTTGGATTTTAAGTTGCACGTTGTCTTATTATGCACATTGAGCTAATACAAAAGGGTTTGGTCTAATGATACAGACATATTATGTATCATTTTCGATGATCTTGAGATACTGCTTAAATATATGAAATATAGTTATCGATGAACAGAAGAGAAAGTGAAAGGAACGGCCACCTTAAATCAGCTTCACCAACCAATTTCTTCGGGTAGGTGACATTGGCAATCCAGATGGTGGAATCACCACTTTCGAAACATTACACTCTATCAGTCAAAAACAATTTGGCATGTTGGCATGCCCACATTGAAATAACCTGATGCACCGGTCGGATTTTCGACCGCGCAGCAAGCCACGTCGATGACCCCCTCTGTAAAATAGGCCTTCCTCAAGCTCCCTTGGCCACAAATGTAAGTGGAAACTTCTTGAAAATATTTACTGGTGAAGTTTGTTATCTGGATTGTTGTGTCCTTGACTAGCCCAAGTGCTGCACGACATAGAATTCAAGTTATGTACAACCAACATGCATATATTAAGAGAAGGTAACTGACAACGAAAACCGTAAACTAGTTACAAAGATGAAGTATGACAGTGTTATCAAAGAGGTCCTTCGCCAAAATAAAGTAATCTTTCCGTGACACTGTTGTGTCCTTCCCATGAAGTCGCCAAGCCCACAACATATTACGAATACCCGCTAGATACACAGTTCTCTCCTGTGCGCTTTCAAATCGAAAACTCGCAAAGACATGCGTAAGTCCCTTTTCGAAAAGTTATCCTCTTTTAGGAGTTTCTCTTCAAACTCAAGAATTTCTGGTAGGGTAATGGTGTCATGTCCAGACTTGACTCTAGTGTTAGGTTTTTTGGAGGCTAGCCTAATATGATGTACCCAGGCTAGCCTCCAAAAAAACTAACACTAGAGTCAAGTATGGACATGACACATTACCAAAAATTCTTAGAGTTTGAAGAGAAACTCCTAAAAGAGGATAACTTTTCGAAAAAGGGACTTACGCACTGATATCTTTGCGAGTTTTCGATCTGAAAGCGCACATGAGAGAACTATGTGTCTAGCAGGTATTCGTAATATGTTGAGAGAACTATGTGTCTAGCAGGTATTCGTAATATGTTGTGGACTTGGCGACGTCATGGGAATGACACAACACTGTCACAACACTGTCACGGAAAGATTACTTTATTTTCGCGAAGGACACATTGTCATACTTCATCCCTGTAAATAGTTTTCGGTTTTCTTTGCCAGTTACTTTCTCTGAATATATGCATGTTGGCTGTACATAACTTGAATTCTATGTCGTGCAACACTTAGGCTGGTCAAGGACACAACAATCCAGATAACAAACACCAGTAAATTCAAGAAGTTTCCACTTACGTTTGTGGCCAGGGAGTTTGAGAAAGACCTATTTTACAGAGGGGGTCATCGGTGTGGCTTGCTGCGCGGTCGAAAATCCGACCGGTGCATCAGGTTATTCAATGTGGGCATGCCAACGTGCCAAATTGTTTTTGGCTGATGGAGTGTAATGTTTCGAAAGTGGTGATTCCACCATCTGGATCGCCAATGTCACCTACCAAACTGAAGAAATTGGTTGGTGAAGCTGATTTAAGGTGAGACTTTCTTTTCACTTTCTTTCTCTTTTGTTCGTTGATAACCATATTTCATATATTAAAGCAGAATCTCAGGACCAAACCCTTTTGTATTAGCTCAATGTGCATAATAAGACAACACCCAACTTGAAATCCGAGCCACACTGTTCTCTGTGTAAGCAGTTAAACTAATTTGTCGCATGCATATATTATGTCACAGAGATTATTATTATCTTTTAATCATATGAGCATAATTTTGATGGAGATATTGCTTGGGACGTTTGCTGTCGAGTACAATGCCATTTGTATATATGACAATTTGTAAGGCCACAAGGAAAGGGGTGATATTATACTATTTTATTTGCGGGAAAACTTTGTATTTGACAAACTTTGCTACCTTCCACAAACTGCAAGTTTCATCAATTTTTCGGCTTTGTAATTTTTTTTTCTTTTTTTTTTTTTTTTTTTTTAATGTGGATGACATTTTGTTATCTAATCTAATATATAGAGAGAGCAATGTTTGTATTTATTTAAAATAAATTATTTGATCTTGCAGGACTAAGCTCAGCTTAACGAGATGAACTGCTGATTGGACGAACGCCACTTTTCTGTACGAGCAGGCGGGTATGGTTATATATTTCTTTCCCCTTCTTCAGTGGCGGTATTAATAAGGGTGTGCTTGTTTATTAAAAAATTCATTCAAAATGAGTTATTTTAGTTAACTAGACTTAATTTTTTTTTAAAAAAAAAAGTGGTATGGTTAGTTATTAGTGAAATTTTAAAAATGTTTAAAATAATATTTAAAATAAAATGATTAAAATTGATTTGATGTAAAAGTAGGAGATAAATGATTGGTAGTTGAAATTATGTGATTGGATGAATAGTGAAACAAAACTGATGTGATGTGTAAGAATGATGGGTTTGTATTATTTAATTATATGAATAATACAAGGATAGTGGGATTGAGGATAGTGGAGTTGAATTAAAGTTGAGTTAGATTTGAATATGAATTAAATGTGAGTAAATTATTTGGGAAACAAGCATCCTAATAAATTTATTTGAAGTGTTCTAATGAAATCTGGTCTTGTGTAACAGCAAATGGATTTAGGCTTGCCAAAAAGTATAATCGAGCAATGGATGCATTCAAAAAGGCATCCAAAGGACAAGAGATGCTTGGTGGGACTTGGCTTGCAGCGAAGCTCATGGAGCTTGCAGGAGATATGGCCAAGGAAGTGCCCGAGTGGAATGAAGTAGTTGAGTGTTATAAACGTGCAGCCGAGCTGTAAATTGAGGCAGGAAGTTCTCAGGTTGCATTCGATGCTCTTACAAAGGGTGCTCGGTACGGAAATAACTTCCATTCCTCAGCCCTCTTATGTTTTTTTGAAAAAAAACATGTAAATAACGTGTTAAACCTTTTTGTTGTGTTATATGTGCTTTGATAGAAGTGTTTATTTATCTCTTAAAAGTGCTTTAGAAGATAAGTCCCCTGATGAAGCTATCCAGCTTTACGTTGTTGCTTGTGATCTTCTTGAAGAGGATGGGAATGTACAGATGACCTTTGATCTGTATCGTGTTGCTGTAGGCGTTTATGTGAAGCTTGAGAAGTAAGTATAAGCTCCTCCTCTAAAATCCTAATTAAGGGGAGTAATAATAAAACTGGCTCGAGAAACTACAATCCTTTCTTTGGTCGAAGTTTCTCAAACTGTATATTGTAAAAATTGTTGGTTCACGTAGACAATGTGTTGTGTTGCTTATAATAAATCTCTTATATCTATTCGGTGGGTATCAGTGCAAATAATGGAACATTGAAATTAAGAGGAGTAATAATAAAACTGACTCGAGAAACTACAACCCTTTCTTTGGTCGAAGTTTAATTAGTGTGTTGTGTTGCTTATAATAAATCTCATATATCTATTTGGTATCGGTGCAAATAATGGAACATTGAAATTATATTGAAATGACTTTCATGTGTAGGTACTAGTGCAATTCTTTTATTATTCAACTAGGTTATGCAACTATATTCTTTTAAGGTGACATATAACTTGTCACTTACACTTTCTGACGTGTATTTATCGTCATTTTCTACTGTACCGGTTCTTGTGAGGTTTAATCTTATACATCTGAAATACAATCTTGTGGCTATTTTGACAATTAATATCTAGTAGAACCTCAGCTGACAGACCAGCATATATCAATGTCACCTGTTTATGGAGGAATGAGACTACTGTGGTTTTCAGTTGAAATAATATGTTCACATCTTATAGGTATACAGATGCTGCAACGTTTCTTTTAAGATGGGCGGTGGCTGCTGACAAGTTCAACTTCAATGATACCCACAGCCAGT
>CACSLK010034002.1:1903042-1913863 GCA_902706635.1 Striga hermonthica | reverse complement strand
GAGAGAGAGAAGAGAGGCGGCTGAAAACTGAATGCGATTTATGTGGACGTGAAAATTGATTGAGATTTGTTGGGGTTGTGTTGGATGATTTATGTTGGGCCCACATATTATTAATTGTTTGTGTATTTTGTAATTACCCATTTACCCTTAATGAGTATACAAATAAGTATTTTTTAGCCATTAAATCATCCGAACTAATGGCTACGATTTATTCTCATTTCTTTCATTGAGAACCATTCTCATGTGAACCCAAAGTGTTATATATATATATAGAGAGAGAGAGAGGGAGGGAGAGAGAGAGAGAGAGAGAGACAGAGAGAGAGAGATGAGATCATATGAGAATGGAAAATAATGAAAGAAATGAGAATAAATCTGGACCATTAGATATGTCATATCAATGAGAAGGATTAAGTCAAAATCTGGTCAATCATTAATGACAACATGGTAATTTAACATACATTTGAGGTCAAACATATGTTTTTGACCACTTATTAAGGGTAAACATGTTATTGCTCATATTTCCCCTTACCAGTGGGACCTACCCCAACCCCCCCACTAACCTAACCTCTCTCTCACACAAAAACACACACCTGCACACACCTTCTCACGTACACAATTCCTACCCTCTCTCTCACACACACGCACACACACACACACAGACCTGCACACACACACATAAACAAACACATACACAAGCTCAATGGAACTGCGGCACTGCGTCCTGCCGTCCACAGTGCTACTGTCGTCCGGCCGTCCACAGTGCCATCGTCGTTCGCCGTCTACAGCGCCACCGCCGTCTGACCGCTTTGCTTGTTGGACTCGGTGAAAGCAGTACGGAGATCTAATTCGAGACTCCAAGCCAAGGCGAGCAAAGTGAGGCATCTTTCTAGTGTCACCGTAGTCACAAATATTCACGGTGCCGCCGGCGATGCCGACGTCCACACAAGGCCGGAGAGCATGCCTCTGTCTCCGTCACGTGATGGGCTCAGTCAGTCGCTCTCCGCGGCACCGGAGGTCTCCTACGTAGAGGCCGATGCGGCCTTGTGGCTCCTGCCCGAGCCGATCACGGAGCTCTGTGTTGAGCCTTGGTCGAACACGAGTCATAGCTGCCGTGGGCTGAAATTATATAGGTGTGTAGTGGTTGGGGGAGGAGAAATAAGGGGGCCATGTTGAAAATTTGATAAGCTATAGGGGCTCAATTGCAATTTTGTAAATTTCAATATGTTTCAATTTTAGTCCATGGGCCACATTTGTGATTAATTAAAATATAATCAATATTTCAATGTTTTTATTTATTACTTAATAATTTTTACTTTATACATTTATGACTAAAAGAAAATATTATCTTTTACACAAAAATATTAAATAACAATAATAATACTATTTTTTATATAGTTCGACCTATTTGGTTGATTCGGTTATTTTAAGAAATAATATCGGTATCCAAATGAAATGATCGATATTTTAAAAATATAAATTAAAAAACTGAACTGAAACAAAATTCAGAAATCTTAGTTTAGTATCTATTGGTCGTTATTGTGCAATCTGGTATTCTTTAATGTGCAATTTCTCTAACACTATAGTGCACTCGAAGTACATGATAATATATATAAAAAAATATTATGTTCTTATAATTCGGTTAGTTTGCTCACGTCGATTATTTAAAGAATAAAACCAACATTGAACTTAAATAAGTGATAGTCTAAATGTAAGAATATATTATTAAGTCTAAGATTAAAATTTCGAATCCAACTTTTAGTTCGGTTTCTTTCTGTCCCTAATGTGCAATGTGATAGTCACTAATGTGCAATTCGTCTAACAATATTGTGCACTAATAACACGGTCATCCTGAATGATTTGTCACAAACCAAACTAACATCGAACTGAAATAATTAATTTTTTTGACCGATTAATCGGATTACATTAAATAATCAAAATAATTTATTACATATATTACAAAATACATTTAATAATATAATATTTATGCTTAATACGTTATAATATTTATGGTTGAAAAAATATAATATATAAAGTACTGAATCTGAAGAGTTCAATCCGACATACAATAATGTGCAATCGTCTAGAACTATTGTGCAATCCATTGATCAAGTATTTTTTATGTGTTTATATATTTATAAATTTTAATGGCATGTATTTCGATTATCATTATTTTGAATTTATCAAAAAATTATAATAAAATATATTTTAGTATTTATATTTTTTATTTAATACTTTATAATAAAAAATATCAAAATCTAAAAAGTGCTATCCGACATACAATAATGTGCAATCCGTCTAACATTATTGTGCAATCCATTGATCGAGTATTTTTTATGTGTATTTCAAATTTATAAACTTTAATGGTGTGTATTTCTATTATCATTATTTTGCATTTATCAAAATTTCTATATAATAATATTATATTTATTATTTATATTTTTTATTTAGTAGTTTATATTATGATTTGTTCATAAATGAAAAATATATATAACTAAAATATATAGATATTATGCTTAAATTACATAATTAGCTTAACAAAATTATAATATATTAAAAGTTATGAAATTTCAATTTAGTCCCCATAAATTATCCAATTTTCAAAAAGATTTCCCTTAGCAGAAAAAATAAAAATAAAAATATCAATCCACCCCTGTCTGCGTGCAGCTTCCCGACGCCGGCATTTTCGAGCCATCGACGGCAAAGGCCCACATTCCTAAGTCCTAACCTCAAAACGTCACTTTGATGCCGGAAGACGACAAAGGCAACCATTGCGCGTTCAGTCGTCGAGACCATGGAAACTGCACAACGACAGCGACACTGACTGGTCGCACATATGAGACCAGTGATGCGGCTGCGTCGTCGAGATGGCTTCGAAAATCAGGACTGGCGGATGAGGATAAATGTAGAGCGGAGACGGCGTTCGTTCTCGTGCGACGATGACTCTGTTGTTCCGGGCGGAGGCCATCAATGGCGGCAGCATCATGGATGCTTTCGGCAGATTCAGACACATCCCACCGTGGGCTTGTGTGCGAATCTGGGTATGTGTGTGTGTGTGAGCGCTGGTGGGTGTGTGTGAGTGCGTGGTGTAGGGTGCCGCTGTGTGTTTGTCGTCGGTGTAGTGTGTGTTTTGTGTGTGTGTTTGCGGGTGAGAGAGAAGAGAGAGAGAGAGAGAGAGAGTGAGAGAGAGAGAGAGAGAGAGAGGATGAGAGACGTGTGTTTGTTGAATGGGTCACGTGTGTGTGCAGGCTGTATGTGTTTTTTGTGTGAGTGGCGTGTGTAGGGTTTGTGGGGTGGGACCCACTTGTTAATGGGTTGATTAAATATAATTATAATGTCTAAAATACCCTTAATGAAATTATAATTTTGATTTTTTGTTTTAGCCATTAGATCAAATAATTTATTTATTCTTATTTCTTTCCCTAAAAACCTGTAGTGGTTTTGAATTTTTTCTATTTTTTGTACTTTTTATGGGAGTGAATTTAACGGAATTGTCTGTAAATTGATAAGGTGAATTGGGGAAGGAGAAATGAAAGAGACGATTGAGAAGAGAGAGAAAATAGGAGAGAGAAAGACATTTTGGAAAATGACACTTGATACCTTTTTTTTATTCACTACACGTGATTTAAATACAAAGTGACAGTTGGGCTCAACAACTCAATTTTCCCCAACTTCTCATAATATTTTGTAGCCCAAATTACTACAAACACTTAGCCCAATAACCAGCTATAATTTGCTAACATTAATTAAATACGAATATCCATCTAACAAAAGTAAATTCAGATAGATTAACCCAAAATTTGCCCTCTCATTTCTTTTTCTCGATCCCGATCATCGCCATTTTCTTCATTCTGGTCACCATCACCTGAGTTCACCACAATACCCCTGGCCAAGCTCGGTCCTTGTCCCCAAGGACCTAAAGTCGCAAACTTCCGGCGCAAATAGGAATCATCCTCTCAGGTTGGCCGCGTTGGATCTCTGTTGACCCACTGGACTAGCGACTGAGACAACTCGACCCCTTTCCGGTGAATAATGCGTATGTCCAGGACTTGTAAAGGTTGGATGTTAGAATACAAAGCTTGCATAACAATGGAGATTGAACAGATTGAAGAAGACGAAGAAGAAAGGAAAGATTGCATTAGATGTGTAATCTGGAAAAAGGAAAAGTGTTGTGTACAATGGGGTAGCAGCCCTTTATACTTAAGGTTACCAAAGGGGCAGAGGGGCAGAAATGTAAATTACATATGATCCTATAGTTGTTATTCACACAACTGTACAAGAAATCTATTTTACATAAAAGACCTATAGTTGCTATAGCAACTGTACAATAAATCTAACCTATATACTAATACCCCCCGCAAGCTAGACATGTATATTATGCATGTGGAGCTTGGAAACTAAAAAATCAAAAGCAGGTCCTGGCAATGCTTTTGTAAGAATGTCTGAGATTTGATCCTTAGAGGAGATTTGCTGCAGTTTAATAATCCCTTGAGCCACCTTTTCTCTAATCAGATGGCAATCAATTTGAATGTGCTTTGTTCTTTCATGAAAAACAGGGTTAGTGGCAATAGCAATAGCAGATTTGCTATCAGAAAAAAGAGAAACAGACAGTTTGTGAAGTAATTTGAAATCATCAAATAGGTAAAGTAACCACTGTATTTCACAAGTAACAGATGCAATTGCCCTGTATTCAGCCTCTGCTGAAGATCTACTAATGGTAGATTGCTTTTTGGACTTCCAAGATATCAAAGAATTACCCAAAAATATAGAAAAACCAGTAATGCTTTTTCTTGTTTCAACACATGAAGCCCAATCACTATCACAATAAGCCTTTAAGCATATATCAGAGGATCTAGAGAAGAGGATTCCTTTACCTACTGTACCTTTGATGTATCTCAAGACTCTGTGGGCAGCAGAGAGATGTTGCATAGTAGCTTTGGAGAGAAACTGACTTAAAGTCTGTACACTGTAAGCAATATCTGGCCTGGAAATGGTGAGATATAATAGTCTGCCAACAAGTTTTCTATACTCAGTTGCATCAGTAAGTGTGTCTTTGTCAGTATAAGATTGTAGTTTCAAAGTGGGATCCATGGGAGTATGGGCTGGTTTGCTGCCTAAGAACCCAGTGTCTGTCAAAATATCCAGGGCATATTTTCTTTGGCACATATTTATGCCCTGGCTAGAATGAGCAAACTCTAGGCCTAAAATGTATTTCAAAGTGCCCAAGTCCTTTATTGTAAAACAGGAATCAAGATGAGATTTTATTTTTGTAATAAGAGACAGATTATTTCCTGTAACAATAATATCATCCACATACACTAATAAGGCAGTAAAATCACAACCAGACTGCATAGTGAACAAGGAACAGTCTGCTATGGACTGAGTAAAGCCATAAGCAAGTAGGCATTATGTAAGTTTAGAAAACCACTGTCTGGATGCTTGTTTTAGGCCATACAAGCTTTTAACTAATTTGCAAACCCTTTTATCATTTGGTGGACAATAACCAGGAGGAGGTGTAATGTATACTTCCTCATCTAAATCCCCATGCAAGAATGCATTATTAACATCAAGCTGATGAATGGGCCAGTTTTTAATGGATGCAAGTGCAATCATGAATCTGACAGTAGTGATTTTAGCAACTGGGGAAAAGGTTTCAAAATAGTTTATTCCCTCTTCTTGTGTGTAACCTTTGGCTACAAGTCTAGCTTTGTATCTTTCTAGACTACCATCAGATTTGTATTTGATCTTAAATACCCATTTACAGCCTATGCAATGCTTGCCTTTTGGAAGGTCTGTTAGGACCCAAGTGTTAGTGTGCTCAAGTGCATCAAGTTCTTTTCTCATGGCCATTTGCCATTGAGGATCTTTAGAAGCCTGAGCATATGTTCTGGGTTCATGCAACAGAGAGATGGATGCAGTGAAACATGAGTGATGAGCAGACAAAGATGCAGTGGACAGAAAAGAAGATATAGGATACTTGGATGTCCCAGAAGTGCATAAGGAATTATCTGCAGGATGGGAACTAGAAGAAGGTATAGAATGTTGGTATATATCAAGATAAGCAGGTGGTTTAGTAGGTCTAGTGGATCTTCTTCTGGGTGGAGATGTTGTGTTATGAGAAACAGGTGATTGATGAGGGGATGAGGTAGTAGTAGTTGTATAAAGTGGAGAAGAATTATTGGTAGGTGTTTGATGGATAGTAGTTGGACTGGGAATAGGATTATTAGTGACTGAAGTCTGAATAGTTGTTTGTCTGTGATCAGAATCATTGAAATCAAAAGTATTTGGTTGAGGAAAAAGTAGGTCAGAATTAAGAGAAGATGTAGGAGCTGTAAATGGAAGAATGGTTTCATAAAATTGCACATTTCTGGATATTAATGTTTTCTTGGTATGTAGATTGTAAAGCTTAACCTTTACAACCAAAAGGATATCCAAGAAGAATGCATTTCTGTGCTCTATGATCAAATTTGGTTCTATTTGCATGAAGTGTGGATGCATAACATAAGCAACCTATCACTCTTAAATGATTGTAAGATGGCAGTTTATTGTAAAGGAGTTCATATGGAGATTTGTTATGTAAAATGATAGATGGAACTCTATTTATGATATGAGCAGCAGACATAACACAATCTATCCAAAAAGACTATGGTAAATGTGCATGAAAAAGTATAGCTCGAGCTACTTGTAAAAGGTGTTGATGTTTTCTTTCTACTCTCCCATTTTGTTGGGGTGTTTCTACACATGAGGTTTGATGGATAATGCCATTTTCAGAATAAAAATCATGCAATAAGAACTCAGTACCATTATCAGATCTGAGGATCTTTATTTTCTTTTCAAACTATGTTGAGACCATTTTATAAAAATTTTGTAAGGAAATTCTTGTGTCTGACTTACTCTTCAGTGGGCAAACCCAAGTAGTTCTGCTAAAATCATCAACAATAGTTAGAAAGTATCTATACCCTTCATGAGAAGTAGTAGAGAATGGTCCCCAAACATCACAATGTATAAGATCAAAAATAGAAGTGGCAGTAGATGTACTAACAGAAAATGGAAGCTTCTTTTGTCTTGCAAAATGACATACATCACAAGGTAAAGAGTGTAATGTCTTGCATTTAGAATCAGAAATAGGTAATTGCAACAATTTAGAGAATGAGAGGTGGCCAAGCCTGTTATGCCACAGAACATTGGTCATATTTGCAGAATTTATAGGTAAAGATGAAGATACATGTAAATTGCAGTCAGATTGTATATGTGCAGATGAGACTGAATGAGCAGGCAATGCAGGGATGTCAAGGTGATAGAGACCATCTTTTAGATCAGCAGAACCAATCATTTTCTGTGTTGTCAATTCCTGTAAAATGCAATGTGATGATACAAATTGAACAACACAATTGTTTGCAGATGCAAATTTAGATACAAGTATGAGATTGAATTTAAAGATGGTACATATAGAGCATCAAATAAGATAAGGGATGATGACAGTTTGACAGTCCCTTTAGAGCATGCATCAGTAGTAGCACCATTTGGTAAGTTAACATGTATATTGAGGACAGGAGTCATATTAGAGAAGTAAGATGCATCACATATCATGTGGTCAGTGGCTCCTGTATCTAATATCCATGCATTTCTAGACAACTGACCAGAAACCAGGCAAGAATAAGAGTTAGAAATACCTGAGGAGACTGGGAAAGCAGTTGCAACAACAGGATTAGTTGTATGATCTGTGGTGGATTTTGCTTCCTGAGTCTTTTTAAAAGCTAAGAACTCATGAAACAAATCATTAGTTAAGGAAGATGCATCAGAGGTATGAGGTTCTGTTTGTGGTATAGTGGTAGTATGAGTGAGGTTGGCAGAGTGTTGAGGGTGGATTCTGGGACCTCTGGGGCCAGTCCAATGAGGAGGATATCCAATGACTTGGTAGCATTTTTCAGATGGATGAGGATAACCACAGTGGCTGTATTTGGCTCTTGGTTTTTTGTCTTTAGAGGTTTGAAAGTTTTCAGGAGGTTTAGACTGAGGTTTGTAGTAGTTTAGTGCTGTTTTGACTAACATAGCCATGTGATCAACAGTGGAAGTAGTATTGTTTAAGGATCTCTGGAACTCTTCTTGGAGAAGGAGGGAGTATATTTTGGTGAGTGAGGGCAGGGGTGATGTCAAGAGGAAATGGCTTCTCAGAGATGCATAAGTATCATTCAAGCCAATCAAAAACTTCATCACACAATCCTGATTTTGAGATTCAGCCATGGACTCAAAAATATTACAGGTACATGTAGTGAATGCCCCACACTGACACCTAAAAATCGGTCTATATGTAACATACTCATCCCATAAGCCCTTAAAAACATTGTAATACTGAGTAATTGAAAGAGAGCCTTGATTGATAGTGCTAAGAGATTTAGCCAAATGAAAAACCCTAGGACCACTACTCATAGCATATCTATTCCTCAATTCATCCCAAACATCTCTGGCATTAGTGAAGAAGAGTAAAGATTGGCTAATATCTTTCGAAACAGAGTTTAGTAACCACGATAAAACCAGATTATTCGCCCTAATCCATGCACTGTACAACAGAGGATTAACAGTAGGATTAGGGTTGGGGATTGTACCATCGATGAAACCACCTTTGTTTTTCACGCTGAGAGCCATCAGAACTGCATGCGACCAGGAGACGTAATTTTCACCATTGAAGGATTCAGCGACTATGAGCGCACCTGGATTATCGCTTGCATGCAGGAAGTAGGGCGAGGTGGTGTCATCGGTTTGGTTCACAGCAGCAGCCATCAGTCAATAGATCGCAGATCGTAGGTAAAAAAAATCGAATAATTGGGAGCGAAAATGACAGATCGAAAATTGCGATCAACAAATCGTGAAATGACAGATCGAAGATCGAACAGATCACCGGAAAATAGATCAAGATCGAGAGAAATAACAGGAATTAGATCGAGTTTCAGAGATGGAAAACCCTAGAAAAATGAATCGATTCTCAGAGGTGGAGAATCTGGACAAATAAAATGAAAAATCAGAGTGCGGAAAGTGTGTACGGCAAAACGCCGGCGACTGATACCATATTAGAAACGGGGGAGAGAGTGCGGTCCCACCAGATGAAGGCGCACCATAAGAGGGTGAGCCTAGATGCACCTTAGTGAGGTTCCATCCCAAAACCAATTGGTGATAGGAGGAGTAGCCCACTAGGCTTATATACTAGACTCATTTTCTCTATAGAATCAATGTGGGACACTCACAAGTGATATTCCAACATATTAGAAACGGGAGAGAGAGTGCGGTCCCACCAGATGAAGGCGCACCATAAGAGGGTGAGCCTAGATGCACCTTAGTGAGGTTCCATCCCAAAACCAATTGGTGATAGGAGGAGTAGCCCACTAGGCTTATATACTAGACTCATTTTCCCTATAGAATCAATGTGGGACACTCACAAGTGATATTCCAACACGCCCCCTCACTTGTGAGTCCTTCGTAAGACCAAGCCCACATAGCAAGCTGGGTAGAGAGATAAGCCCAAGCCCAGAGCAGGCCGGGTAGAGATAGTCATTGCAGGTCCTAGGACAGGCCCGCTCTGATACCATGTTAGAATACAAAGCTTGAATAACAATGGAGATTGAACAGATTGAAGAAGACGAAGAAGAAAGGAAAGATTGCATTAGATGTGTAATCTGGAAAAAGGAAAAGTGTTGTGTACAATGGGGTAGCAGCCCTTTTATACTTAGGGTTACCAAAGGGGCAGAGGGGAAGAAATGTAAATTACATATGATCCTATAGTTGTTATTCACACAACTGTACAAGAAATCTATTTTACATAAAAGACATATAGTTGCTATAGCAACTGTACAATAAATCTAACCTATATACTAATAAAAACCCATTAATTCTTGGCTTTCCAGAGCCACCAAAGGACATACACTGTGAGATTGAGTCTCTGTTTGAAGCATGGTGTATGTCTGTTGCTACAATCCCAGTCCACCAGTGCTTGAAGTTGAAAGAGAACCATCCCATGAAACTGCAGCCAACTTCCTACCATTCTAGCCTTGCAACAAAGGAAGAGAGAGTGTTCAAGAGTCTCCAATTCAACTCCACATGATTTGCAGATTGGATCAATGTGTTTAAGTCTAAGGAGCAGTTGGTGGTTGACTGGTAGGGTATTGGTGAAACACTTGCAGATAAAATGCTTTAGCTTGTTTGCTGTGTCGAGAGTCCATATTTTCTTCTCAGCTGCTTTGACATAAAAGAGGAGCTGCTGCTCTCAAGGACAATTAACTTTTTCCATTTTTCCTCTATCAAGCTTGCATAAGCAGAGTCCACTGTGAAGTTTTATGTTTTCTTAAAGCACCATTTCAGATTATCTGTGCCATATGGATCCAGGTCTTTAAGGCAAAGGATGATTTGCTTTTCAGAAGCTGGAAAGATTCTCTGAACCAGTTCAACATTCCAACTTTTGCCCGTATTATCCAGAAGTTCATGGACATGAGTGATCAAATGCTTCCATGGGTTTTGAGGATTTAGCTTGTGCGTTTTCATCTCAGGTAGCCATGGGCGCTCCCAAATATTTGCACTAGTGCCTTTTTTGATAACGAAGATTACATTTTGAGAGAAGAAGGGCAACACTTTCCCCAGCTAGACCATAACCATGATCCACTGTTGGGTATATTTGCAGAGAGAAGGTGTGAGTGAGGTAAATATTTGGCCTTCAAAACTTTTCTGACCAATATTAAGCTACTCTTTTTATATAATTTTTATATTAACTAGTGAAGAAGTCAACAGCAGCCTATTTCTTTTCTTCACAGAAATTTCAATAGTCTATACATACCT
>CACSLK010034002.1:1860936-1871207 GCA_902706635.1 Striga hermonthica | reverse complement strand
TTTTTTTTTTTCTTAGGTTTGATTTTAACATATTTTTAATGGTATGTAGAGTTGGCTAATTGAATTAGACCTCTCTGTGTCCTTGTGTGGTGGTGTTTGTGTTCCCAGGATTGTTTTGTTTGCCCATGATTGTTTGAACGTAACCACCTTCTTTTTGTTATCTCTCTTCTCTTTCTCCCTCTCCCTCTCCCCTAGACTATGGTGCCCTTGGAGATTTCTATTTACTTGTCTCGACAGGCCCAATTCAATGGGATTTTCCTATGGGGTCGAGTCATGTTGGGAAGTCTATCTGTGTGTGTGTGTGCACGCGTGCAACACGGGCGTGTTTGTATATATTTATCGGCTCAACATGAGTTTTTTTATTTGTTAACTATAATTAATTTTGAAAAAGTTGATATGGTTCATTTTGAATTTATATTTAAAATAAAATAATTATAATTTAATTTGATGTAAAAGTATGAGAGATTGTGTGAAGTTATGCTTAGTTAAAATTATGTAAGTGGATGAATAACGAATTAAAGTTGATATGATATGCAAGAATGATTGATTGATATTATTTAATTATATTGATAATATCGAAAATAGATAGTGGGATAGTGTGATTGAGTTAAAATTGAGTTAGATTTTGAGTATGATTGATATAATGGATATACAAACACACCCTAAGAATTTATTTTAGGTGTTGACAAAAGAATTCATCTTTCAAGGTATGACATGGATTAGGTGTTGAGGGCAAAAGATTCCTCTTCTCTTTGAAGGTAAGATATGAAGTTTTTCTAAAGGTATGTATAGACTATTGAAATTTCTGTGAAGAAAAGAAATAGGCTGTTGACTTCTTCACTAGTTAATATAAAAATTATATCAAAAAAAGTAGCTTGACTCAAGAGCGCTTGGATGAGATGGTTTGGGTCTCTTCCAGCTTAACCAGTGGTCTCGTGTTCGAGCCCTGAGAATGCAGCAGTGTTAAAACTCTTGAGGGAGAGCTTTGCCGCCCTTGTGGTCCTACCTGGCCCGATTCCGGATTAGTCGGTTTTCCTATAGATCCGAAAACCGGAAGGTCCCTGTACCAAAAAAAAAAAGTAGCTTAATATTGGCCAACAAAGTTTTGAAGGCCAAATATTTCCCCCACCCACACCTTCTCTCTGCAAATATACCCAGTAGTGGATCATGGTTATGGGGAAAGTGCTGCCCTTCTTCTCTCAAAATGGCACTGGTGCAAACATTTGGGAGCGCCCATGGCTACTTGAGATGAAAACGCACAAGCCAAATCCTCAAAGCCCATGGAAGCATTTGATCACTCATGTCCATGAACTTCTGGATAATACGGGCAAAAGTTGGAATGTTGAACTGGTTCAGAATCTTTCCAGCTTCTGAAAAGCAAACCATCCTTTGCCTTAAAGACCTGGATCCATATGGCACGGATAATCTGAAATGGTGCTTTAAAAAAACAAGAAACTTCACAGTGGCCTCTGCTTATGTTAGCTCGATAGAGGAAAAATGGAAAAAGTTAGATATCCCTGAGAACAACAGCTCCTCTTTTATGTCAAAGTAGCTGGGAAGAAAATATGGACTCTCGACACAGCAAACAAGCTAAAGCATTTTATCTGCAAGTGTTTCACCAATACCCTACCAGTCAACCACCAACTGCTCCTTAGACTTAAACACATTGATCCAATCTGCAAATCATGTGGAGTTGAATTGGAGACTCTTGAACACTCTCTCTTCCTTTGTTGCAAGGCTAGAATGGTACGGAAGTTGCTTGCAGTTTCATGGGATGGATCTCTTTCAACTTCAAGCACTAGTGGACTGGGATTGTAGCAACAGACATACACCATGCTTCAAACAGAGACTCAATCTCACAGTGTATGTCCTTTGGTGGCTCTGGAAAGCCAAGAATTAATGGTTTTTTCAAAACTTCTGGCTTTCGGAATATTCTATTGTCCAGTCTGCTACCTCCTCGAGGATAGAGTTCTTTTCTTGTTAATAGTTCTCTTAGTTTGTTTGGTCTGTTAAGTATGTTTTATCTTGCTGCATTGCTGTTTCTCTTTGTTTTGGGTGGTTTTCTTAGTAGTGATAGAGTGGCTAGGTCCATCTGTTCAGTGGCTGCTCTGTCTTTTGCTTGCCATCATCCTTAGGGTGTGTTTGGCAAAACTAGCTGATAAGCTAGCTGATAGCTGATAAGCTAGCTTATAGCTTATATGTAATTTTTGAGCTTATAGCTTATAGCTTATGACTTATAGCTGAAAAGCTAGCTTATATGATAATAGTGTTTGGTAAAATTAGCTTATAAGCTAGCTGAAATAAAAAATTCAACTAGCTTATTTTGAAACGCTACCTAAACAAGCTTATCAAATAAGCTCGAGCTTTTTAAATAAGCTCGTCCTATCAAACGGGACTTATTTTATACAGGAAGCTTATAAGCTAACCAAATAAGCTATAAGCTAGCTTATTTGGTTTGCCAAACAAACCCTTAGTAGTACAACTACACAAGGGATAGAGCGGGGTCCTTAAGCCTCAGTCTTTGCCGGTTTCCTAAACCTTGTGTAGTTTGGGGTTTCTATTTTCTTAGGTCACTATTGTTAGTGTGCCTCCCATTATGTTGTATAGCAGCTCAAATCTTGCTTGCACAGACTTTTTTCCAGGGATATAATATCTATAGTTTCGGGAAAAAAAAAAACATATCAAGATAATACAGGTTGTGTAACATGTAAATTGTATGCGATCCCAGGCTCCAAATTCTTCAAAAACAAAATGCAATCCAAGAATGGGTTATTAATTTCAACAAATCCCAATTTTTTTTATTATTATTATATATTTGTTTGTCGAATAAACAGGATATCATTGATATCATTGAAATTAAACCATTAAACCAAACAACAATTGCGAAATATCTGGCGCAAACACTTTTGAAGGAATATTTTAGTGTTTCAAAAGATTAAAACAGTCAAAGTTAGCATCAATTATTTGAGAAAATATGACCACAATTTGTAAAATTTATGCAAGACAAGTCTCATTTTAGCCCCGCAGTATGGTTTCCTTACTAACTCAAACAAAGTATCCATCAATGTCTATCACCACAAAACGCTCGAAATGTATTCAAATGTTGTCCCATAAAAAGGCATGTAACTGACAATAAATTAGTACACAATTGTAAGGTGCACGTGACTGATAATAAATTACATTATATTCATTTCAAAATAAGTGTCATTTTAAAATTTTTATTCAAAAAATCGATTTGACTACAATGTGATTACATAAAAAAAATGTTTTGGTAAAAAATTATCATATATTTAAGAATATATTTAAGAATCTATGTGAATGTTATGTATAATTTTAAAATCTATATTGTTTCATTAATTAAAATGAATTTATTTTTGTATAAACTATCCAAATCAAAAAATTGAAATAGTTGAGTAATTTATTAAAAATAATTGACTACTCCATTACGTCCAAATTAATATTAACCCGTAAGTTATGAATAGTTATGAATAGCTGCAGTAGTGTTTGCTTCTTCAAACGAGTTGGCAATTTTAAATGAAAAATATGACCACTTTTCTTCTATTGTTAGATGATTCCCATCTCCTAAAGGCAGTACAATACAATCAACCAAGCAACATTCATTTAATTTTAATTCAACAATTGTTTCTTCACATAAAAAATGGAACAGTTGATACGAAACCAATGACATTAATCCATAATCACAAGTTCTATTCGTCTGCTGAAATTTCAGACACATGTAATTTACAGGAGTTAATTTGGTCCCCGAAACGAGACGCAGAATTGGCCAACAGGAAATGTAATTGCCCCACACTTGTGGAAGTACAAAGTTTTACATCTACGTCTGATCTTGGGTTTCTCATGTGTATGATAAACGAACTTTGAGCAAAATATTACGATGTAAAGAGACATACTGGAATTGAACTTGACGAGCTGCCATTCGAATGGGGAGTTTGTTATGGTGCTCACACGGAAAGAAAAAAAAAAAGCAAAATAAGATCCAAGTTCAACTTGAATGAACAGATAAAAATTGTATACCGATAACATCTAGAACTCCACTTAATAGGGACGAAATTTCCTAGCAGCTCTCATTTGTTGTATCCGTTTTTTATCCTGTTCGAATTTGCTTTGCAGCATCATGACCTCTGCATACACCAAATTCAATCATATCTTAGTACGAAATAAACCAAACTCGCGAGGGCAGAAAAGACCAACAAAAGACCAGAAAAACTTTGCAACTAGGCAAGTACCATTTCTGTGAGCTTCCCTTTTCTGAAACCGATAGAAACCTACACCAACTTCTTTGGTTTTCTTCTTCGCCACCTTTTCCACAACGGCAGCTTGGGCAACAGAACCCACAGCAACTCCACTTTCAGCATCGGTCGTCTTTTTCCGGCCTTTGTGATGCACAACAACCGTCCAGCCACCTTCTGCTGCCTGAGCTTCTCTCTCCACTCTTGCCTGCAATGAGATAAAATTGGAAAATATGAAAATTGACAAACTAGAAAGAACAATTTTCTTATGTAGGCATGGAATGACATAATATGGCTTTCCTTTAGCTCCAAGGACCTAAAATTAATAAGTTTTTCCCAAATTCCAAATAATAGAACTCACACACGACCAATTTATATGAAAATCTTCAGCTACAGATTACAAGTTTACCATCATCACAGGTTTTTTCTAATTGATCAAGGGTTTAATGAGCTGTGGCATATTTCAAAACCAAATATATTACCTTTTCCTCCTCAGCTTCATGGGCCATTATGAAGTTATCAATCCTTTCCTGCAGCATCTCGATCCCAGGTCTACTCTGATGGTATTGAGTGATCCATTCTGAACACATGAAGTTCCAACGCTTTTAAAGATAGTATTGTCTACTCTCCCGAAATTAGCTTTTAGAACTTAGCACCCGAATTTTTTAAATAACCATACCAAGAGGATAATTCAACCTAATATTCCATTGTTTCTCTCACTTAAGCTAACGACTAGATCGCCTTCATTAGACGTACTAAACTTTCAATATGTAATCCCTACATTCAAGATTATTTATTTTACAGGCTACGTGATGATTTACAAAGTCCAACGTCTTGTATTTAAAAATTGGCCAACCTCAGTGCATAACAATATTTATACAGAACCAAATGATGCTATAAGAAAAAACCAAGATGGAGAATAACCTACTTTGGAAAAGTTTGACAATTTCCACTTCACGCGTAGAATGAAGATGAAACCAATATGTATATTTAAAATTCTAAATAGACCAGCATACTACCATAAGCCGAGAACACACAAAACAGACATAGAAAGACCATCACAACATTTCACCTAACATGAAGAGTATGACCAGGTTGCAAGCACTAATAAAAGAATTGCAGAAAAACAAGAAAGGTATTCCTGTAAAAGCAGGGTGAACTTTTCATTCCTTTTGAGCAATCTTCGTCAAGATAAACTTCATCATGATCATCTTGTCCTTTACTTTCCAACCAATTATCCGAGGCTAACTCGTCTCTCACTCTCCGATTCTTCTTTTTTGTTTTTCGAGGCTTTTTTGACTCACCTATAAACAAGTCGTCCAGATTTTAGTTTCTCCAGTACAGGTGTTGAAAAATAAGTCGAAAAATAAAGCACATTCAATCTCCAATCAGATATTACCAGTTTTGGAAGTTGTATCAGCATTCTTTGCTACTTCAGTGTTTGCAATAAGATCTTCATGTTCAGATTCTGCAGTATAAGAACAATTTAATAAAAAATCTAAAAACGGGCAACCGACTTTTGACAAATCATCACCGCCTGTATTTGAGGTATAGAGATTACATTTGAGCAAACATAGTATAAAACCCACCCAACCGCACACCCATGAAGAATCCTCCTAGCCAATGCATTTTTTTTACAAGTTGTAACACGATAAAGAACACGAGACACATCATTCTCCATTCGTATCCTTTTCAAATATTACAGAAAATCAGATGCCACGTAAAATTGCAGCCATCAACTGAAATAGACACTGAGGTTTACAGTAGGCATGTATCATGAAATGATAGAATGCTGACGCCAGCAACCGTAAAAACTGGAATGTATACACTACCAACTGGAATGCATACCATTTTTTTGTTGAGCGGGCACGTCGTCGCAACTTTGCGCCGATACGCCTTTAAATTCAGCTACCGTCGATTCGAGGCTCGTTTTCACCGACAACTTGGAGCATCGAATGTTTACATTCACTTCATCATCCCCCGCAACGCCTAAGCTGCTGGACTCCGCCTCCGCACCCATTGATTTGTTGTAGTAGTCGACAAATCTAGAAAAAAAAAATAAAATAAAAAATCGAAAACCCTAGCTTAATTAGATTGCAGACTATATTGCAATCGAACGAAAGGGAAAAGTAGGAAAAAAAAAAAGAAAAGAAAAAACATAAAAGGGCTATAACAAGGACATAAACTACATAGAACTAACCTAATAACTACAGACAACTAATCTAGCAACTACAGAGAAGTAACATAGTAACTACATAGAACTAACCTAGCAACTATAGAGAACTAACCTATCAACTACATAGAACTAACCTAACAAGCTGTGGTGGCCTCGGCATCCGCCGCCTCAGGAATATTGTTACAACTTTCTCCTACAAGCTGTGGTGGCACTTCAGGGAGGTAAAGTCGTTTTGGGCTCAGTACCTTCGCGGCAAGTACTGCCCTAGAAGTTCCAACCACTTGTTCGGTGATGGCGGTTGATCATGATAGTAGACAGTGGCGACGCCTCACTAAGGTCGGTAGGCGTGCCCAGGATCACATCTTCTGGGTTTTAGGCGAGGGCGAGGTTAGTTTCTGGGATGAGTGGTGGTTAGGTGATAGGCGGTTGTCTAGGGATAGGCAGGTGACACATTTCCCCTACCTACTTGTGAGTGACCTTTGGATGGACGGGTCATGGGATAGGGGGAAGCTTGATAGGGAGTTGGGCTCTGGTGCGGGTTTTAGCTAGCATTTATTAGATCAGATCCAGCAGATCCCCATCTCGGGGGACGGTTCGGATGGCATGAGGTGGAGACTTACATCATCGGGTGTGTTTTCTACTACCTCGGCTTGGGAGCAGATCAGGCTGAGAGATCGGCCCAATCTTCTCTTCGGGGCCATCTGGAGCGACCTTTTCACCCCTACCATTTCGGTGTTCCTTTGGCGCCTTCTCTTGCGCCGGATACCCGTGGATACTGTGTTACACGCGAGGGGGATCTCCTTTCCCTCTCGGTGTGTGTGTTGTTCTGAGACTGGTCGTCATGAGACCGAGACCTTTACCCACTTTTTTCTAGAAAGTGAGATTGTGAGTAAAGTGTGGGATCACTTTGCCACTTTGACCCATATATCCATACCCACCACAGACATTTTCTTTGAGCTCCTGAGTTTTTTCTCACAGAGCACACACTTTAGAGACGTGGGCTTACTCATTCATTGTCTGATCTTTTGGTTCATCTGGATGGAAAGGAATATTGCGAAGCATAGAGATATTACTTTTTTGTTTTCTCACATTGTTTTGCAGGTAGAGAGACATCTTTCACTCCTCACAGCATTGGGCAGGCTCACGGCCCGACACTGGACATGCTGCATGCCGCCACACCGCTACATGGTGGCTTCCTCACCGCCTGTTCGGCCCCCTCGGCCCAGAGCTGTTGTTTGGCTTCGACCCGACTCTCTTTGGGTCAAGCTAAACACCGATGGCTCTTTTGATCGCCATACTGGAGCTGCTGGAGGAGGAGGCTTGATCCGGGACCACAGCGGTGCCCTCATCACCGCCTTCCACGCGCCCCTTCAGGCTTTCTCGAGCTACGACGCAGAGATTCAGGCATTACAGATTGGCCTTCAGATTGCTGCCCACTCTTCTAGTCATATTTGGATCGAGCTGGACGCTGCGACTGTTGCCACTCTCCTGACTTCAGGTCACTAGGGCTCGTGGCAGATTCAGCACCCGCTTATGCGCATCAGAACTCTACTTTGGTCTGTCCATTACAGGATTACGCACATCTTCCGTGAGGGGAACAGTCCTGCTGACTACCTTGCCAGCCTTGGCGCTACCATACCAGACCCACATACGTTTCAGACCAACACTTCTCCACTCCGCCTTCGCACGCTTGTACGGATGAACCAGCTTGGATACCCATTGTTTCGCTTTCAGTAGATTAGGTTTAGTGTTTTTATTCGATTAGACCTTTATTGTCGGGCACCTGTTTGCCCGAAGACAGACTTTGTATTGTTATTTCTCTTCTTTTTTTCTTTGCTTTGCTTGTGAGACTATGTAGACTGTAGACTGCTGTTTTTTGGGCCCCCGTTTTGGGGTCTTGATCTATGTACAGGTTGGGGTCCAACCCAATCTCCCGCCCTTCCGGCGCGTTGTTTGGTTAAAAAAAAAAAAAATACTAACAACTATTAACCTAGCAACTACATAAAACTAACATAGCAACTACATAAAACTAACCTAGCAACTAGAGAATAATTACCTTGCAACTACATAGAACTAACCTAGCAACTATAGAGAACTAAATAGAAGGTTAGTTGTCAACGGTAAACGCCGGAGTCAACGCTGGAAGTCAACGGATTTCGCCGGAAGTCAACATCAGAAGTCAACGGTCAATGCCGGAGTCAACGGGTCAAAATAATATTTAAATAATTAAAATATTTAAAAAAAAAAGTAAATCTTAGCCTTATATGATGTACCAAATCTCGTGGTTAAAAATGAGTCTCACGTTCTCACTTTAAGAATGTTAATGCATTGGAACCAATCCCTATATATATATATATATATATATAAGATTGGGTTCAAGTGAGAATAATGTCAAGGGAAAAAAATAAGAATGCATCATAGTCATTAGATCGAATGATCTATGGCTAAACAATTTAGAATTTATTTATTCATTAAGGGTATTTTAACATTTTATCATATTATTAATTAATTTGTGCTAACTAAAAAATTATCCAGTTCCAATTATTTCATGCCACGTGGCTAAAACACATCACAACTTACACACTCAACTCTTTCACACGTACTGTCACACACACATAAACAAATCGGTCAACACATATACACACACAAATATACACACACGCAGAAGAAGAAAAGCCCCATCACCGGCGGCCCAATTCCCGGCGGCTTCACGCCTGACCGACGCTTAGGCGTCGCCGTACCTCCGCTAGTCCGCCGGGCCGACGTACGTGCCGGAGTTCCCTTTCGCTGCCGCCATCCACCTCAACCACAAATCTCAGACAAAATACGGCAACCGGTCGCCGTCGGGATTTTTGCATCAGCCCTCTCAGAGCTCTCAGTCACGCATACATGTAGCTGTCGCTATTCCATCGTCCGGAGCTCCATCGCCTTCATTTTCCGTCAGTCTATATCGACGGTCGATTTCACCCTCCCCGCTGGAAGTAGGCGCCGGAGATCAGGTCTGGGCGGGAGAAGCTCCGGGAGGATCTACTGAGGCCGTTGATCAAGTCGACGTCAGATGTCTCGGCTGGAGATGGTTCAACGGCGCCGGTGGAGTGCTGGGGAGATGAAGACGGAGTTGGCCATTTGGAGATTAGGGCAGTTTTGGGAAATTAGATAATTTTAAGGGGATTGAATGCGATTTGATAAAATTTGAATATATTTAAATATGGTATATGTGCTAAATATATGCTTTATAGAACATTTAATAAATTATGTTAATGCTAAATAAATTTACAATGTAATGTTTATGTTCACATTAGATATATATACACATTTGTGTACGAAAAAATGTACATTAATGACCGACAATTTGCACATCAATGACCAGGGGTGGAGCCACCCTTGGGCTAGGGTGTGCTCCAGCTTCATGTCCTAATTTTTTTTTTCTAACCTTATTTTTTTATAAAATTTTATACATAGCCCCATTTAATTTTTTATATAGACCCATTTAATTTTTGGGTTAGATGCATCAATATTCAGGTTGGAGTTTTTTATCTGACAATAATGGTGGAAAAATAATTATCGTAGTGAGAGAAAAAAAGATAATCTTTTATTGTCCTTACCTTACCAAATTTTTATCATTTGAGTTTATAATGTAGCCCACACACTTTTGCCTTTTAAGTTTTTAATGGGCTGACTTAACAAGTACCAAATGTGCTGGATAATGAAGTTTCACACACACTTCTCCTGCGGACTATTTAATTGAGTTCGTCTCATTGCACAATTTGTTATCCATTTTCATTTTTTTTTTTTTATTTCGCCTCCAATAATTAATTTGGCCTTATTTCGTAGACAAAGAAAAA
>CACSLK010034002.1:1775698-1787592 GCA_902706635.1 Striga hermonthica | reverse complement strand
GGTAAATAGTAATACCTTAAAGTGAATTGATTGGCTTAGTGATTGGGTCAATACAGACAAGAAGAATGTGATTTGTTCTTAGAAGTCGACTACTACGACTTTAGCGTACGGTCGTAGGTCATGATGATATCATATAATAATATGGAGACTTTCATAAATATGTAATATTGTAAAATGACTTTAGTGTAACTATAGAATAATTAAATTGTAAGTAGTAAAGTCAGAAAAACTTGAAAATTGGAATTTCAAACCTCAAACGGCTGATCTTGTTAGCTTCCATTATTGTAATTGTGAGAAACGAGGAGAAAAAGTTACGGTCGCACGTAGATGAAATGCACCAAGACAGAAAAAGCTCAAATGAAATTTAAATGAAGTTTTATCCCAAAATTAATTGGTGGAAGGAATAGTAATACATTAGTCTTATAAATTAGGTTTATTTTTCCTATATAAACGATGTGAGGCAACTCACATGTGAATATTCTAATCTATATTTATATCTATATCTATATTTGTATAATGGACCAATCTTTATTACTATAATTGACATAGTTTTAGGCGGAAAAATATTTTTATCTATATTTAACATATAATTAGCCTTTCTCTATTAGCAAATTTTATATATGAACATTAATTATTTTTTGTTTACTCATTGACGAATATTCATTAGTTATAAATTGACTTAAATAGAATATTGATTGATTACATATTTTCAATAAGATCTCAATATTAATTTTGTATTAATTTTTTTGACATAATTAAAAAACTATTCACATGATGAAATATTGATTTGTTTAATTATATTATCATCTCATGGTTGTAGATATTAATTTTATTAATTATGTTAACCGTTCAGAAGTACTTAAAATATCTAACAAATAATCATAATAATTGTGTTTGAATCATATTAACAAAATTAGCTAAACTATAGTCAACATAACCATTAAAAAGTATATGTCCATTGAACATATTATTTTATTAGATTACTATTGAAAATTAAATTTAATATATTAATAAAATTATTATTTGATGGTCGAGTGAAATTAAGAATTATAAGTTTTATATTAGAAATATCTATATACATTAAACAATTAAGTTATAAAAAAGTATATTCCTTATTATATACTATTTAATAAAGAAAAATGAGTAAATAGGATAATATAGTCAAATATCATAATTAAAATTGTAGCATTTGATACTAATTGAATCATATAATTTATCTAAACATTTAAATTGTATATTAATACACTCATTATATATGTTGAATAAATTTATTAAATATATAAATATGAAAAAAATTAATCTTTCATGCATCTAAAATTATAATAACAAAAAATAATTTTTACAGGTTAAAACATTAGTTAGATATCGAGCAATATGTAAAATATGAATTGTTGAAAAAATTATAAGATCAAGATAATCAGTAATTTTACAAGTATATGTAATCAATTTGTATACAAACATCATATTTAAAATCTAGATATTGATACTATTTTATAACCTTATTAATAGTAAGATTTATATATGAAATAGTCAAAACCTGTAAATTAAATTAAAATATACATTCAAACAAAATTTATATTATTACTGACTTGATATATTGAGTCAAATATAATTACTATGTTGTCTTAAATAAATTAACAATATTTGGATAATAAAATAATAATTTATAGTATACCCCGTGCATCGCATGGGTATCAATACTAGTAGTAATGAAAATAAATAAATTGTCTTACATATTTTAGATTAACAAATTATACTTTTAGGGCAAATGATATTGTTAGGATGTTTAATTATTAGACATATCATATTTCTATTAAAATTACATGTCTATATATATATATAAAAAGGTTCGATTATTTTTTAAGTAGTAATTATTTCCTTAAGAAAAACTATTTACTATTTCAGGAAATTAATTTTGGTATATTTCAAATTATCGCTTATGGAAATTGCAGCTCATTATATAAGGAAATGGTATAAGCCGTAAAAATTATTTTTAAAATACCTTAATTACTCAAATCATGTGAATTTGGTTGATTTACCTAAATATGAGAATTTTTGTTTTCAATATCAGTTATGTAATTTGGTAAAAATCTTCCAACTAAATTGAGTGATTAATTATTTAATAAGTATTTTATGTTTTCCGTGTAATTCTTTTGTGAATTGCATTTCTAATATACCTTAATTACGCAAATTGTGTAAATCCAAATGATTTATTCAATTTATAATTACTAGAATTATGAAAATATCAACTAAAATAATCAATTATTGCAAAAAATATTATAAAAAAATGTTTTAATGACATATTTTGTTTAATATTATTTAATAATTGTTATTTTTTTTATGTATTTAATTACTCAAATTGTGGATAATTAAGGAAATAGTACATTTTTAAGATACCCTAATTACACAGTCGAGTAAATTTGGTGATTTATTCAATCATAAGTTTTTATAAAATTATTTCAAAATAATTGTATTAATGTCAACTTCTATTTAATTGTTTTTAAAAAAAAATGCTTTTTGGGTCTTATTTATTTTTATCTATAAAAAAAAACGTGGGGCTCGATTTTGTTTTGTACGCTGAGCCATTAATTTTGTGGTAAAACTGAATATCATTTTTCTGTATTTTATCACTGAATATCATTTTTCTGTATTTTATCAGTAAAATATCAAATCAAATTATTTTATATACTATATATTGATTCAATACTCGCTTGTCTCAATGTTTTTTTTATACTGTTAAAATTTTACTCGATACTATTAAAAATAATTGGTCCCTTTCCGATTTCCAGTTATTCGGTGGACACGTATAAAGCCTGGCAGAAAATAACACGCAATTGGAAAAAATGTTTTTAATACGGTATAGGTTGGCCCAGAAAAGGATACGTAACTAATTAATAATAGAGCCCAATAATAAAAGAATAATAAAAAGTTTAATTTAACCAGTATTTATTTAATTTTATTGTTTATAAATAGAAGGATTGCTGAAGATTAACATGTTTAATGTCAATTAATATGCACATTTTAATTAGCAACAAGAAGATTATTATTATTATTATTATAAATATTGCATTTTTAATTAGCAGACATGAACCATAATTAGCAGTAATTAATGTGGTAACAGTCATTAAAAAACTCTAAAAATAGGACTGTAGAAGTCACATGGAGGCTTAATTGTTTTGGTGTAAGATGGGTGGGTGGGTGGAGTCCTCTAGGCACCGACAGTTCCATTAGACGTGTCGGTTTGTGTGTGAACGTCTCAAGACACTGTGTGTGGACTGCCGCGCATCCGATCGCACCGCAAAAAGAATTTTTAACGCGGAAACTAGGGTGTATTTGTTTATAAAACAAGGGAGATCACTACGGTCTCATTATGGAATTATTCTATCGGAGTTTATAATTGTTAGATCAACAATTCCCGATGATTACATGATGATTCAACGATTACAAATTCTGACGGAATTTTTCCGTAACGGGACCGTAATATTTTCTATAAAACAATTCAATTAACATTCAAAATATATTTATTATTTAATTTAATTTTAATTTAACTCAAAATTCAATTATTATTACACGTTACATCAATTCTAATTCATTAATCATTATTACACATTCAAATAATTTTAACTAATTATCACATCAAATCATTTCTATCATATTTTACATCAAATCAACATTTATTATTTTATTTTAATTAATATTTTAATATAAACTCAAAATTCAACGAATAACTAATCTTAACATCTTTTTTCAAACCCACTCTAATTAACGAAAAAAAAAATCGTTTTGAGCGGTAATATTTGTGTCCAATCACACCCTAAAATGGTGGACTCCAATGATAAAAAAAAAAAAAAATTGTTAAAATTAATTGTATGTCATTTTGGGAAATTATAAATAAAATTCAGGCAGCATTAAATGCTCCTTAAATGGTGGGTTTATTCAATTAAGGTTTATTCATTTCATTTTATCTTACTATTAATATAATTATATTCCTAATAAATATTAAATTTGCTTATATAATTTTAATTTAATTGTATCAATAAATAATATTAATATAAATATTTATCATTAGATAAAAAATAAAATTACTTCTACAAATAAATTTTATTTCCGGCAGTTTATTGCATAATATTTCTTCAAGAATAGTATCAAAAAAGTCAACCAGCATTTATTGCATTTTATTTTTGGCAGTTTTTGAATTTTATTTTAAATTATTCCTAAAAAATTGATCAACTATATAATTCATGGATTCTGTGGATTTAATTTAGTTAAATTTCGACTGATACTTACAATTTTGTAAAAGTCAAAAATTTTTCTCAGTTTTTATTAAAAAAAAAATGATTGCCATAATATCAGAAATTTCGAATTAGGAAAAATTCTATCGCATATATCTTTTCTAATTGCAACATATCAATTTTTTTTTTAAAAAAAAAATTTGCATAGAATCGGGTTAATTTAGGTAAAATCGGCATGCCAATTTTGTAAAAGTCAAAATTTTTTTATTTTTTATTTAAAAAAATTGTTAATCATAAAATCAAGTATTTCGAATTAGACAAAATATTATAACATGTATCTTTACCTAATTACAACATACCATGTTTATTAAAAATCAAATTGCATTGAAATCATACCCAATTTGAAATTGAATATTAAAATTTAATAACCCCTTACCATTTAACCACTACTTTCTTTAATTTGTTTTTTTTTTTTAAAAAAAAAAACATAAAATGGAGTCATATAATATTAATATGAAATTCAAAATGAAATCAGATTGGAACATCCTAAAAATTTGGGTTTTGTTTATTTCTCTAAAATTCAAATTTGAAACTGATTGCATACACATACACAATTTTCTCTTCCTTAAATTGAGTAATTTACTATTTTAAAATAATAAGGCTATAGATTATCAAGAATGACGTTTTGCAATCTTTGTTATATTTGGCTATGCAATCTTCATAAAACCAGTATAATTTATATCATATATATCATGCTGCTAAATAATTTAATTGATTTATTTAAGCATATCCAGAATCCTATTCTATATAGGTGTCAAGTGTTTATATTCTTAGATAAAGTACATAGAATTAGGTTATTTTCTGTATTATTTGTTTTTTTATTTAATAATATATAAGTTACATTTTGTTTTATTTCAATACATGCGTTTTACGTTCTTTCAATCATCCAATCATCAAATCTATATGCTTACTTATCCAATCATCCAATCATTCAAATCTAAATGTTTACCTAATAAAATTAGCCCGTGCATCGCATGGGTATCGCACTAGTTAGGTTTAAATACCAATTACATTTTATTCCCACCTGACTCTCTTGAACTCGGATAGTGGTGTTAGACGGGTTCGGGAGGACCGGGTGGGGCTTGGTTGGTCAGTTTTTATTCGGTTGGAGGTGGGTCGATTTTGGGATTGGTTCCAGTTTTGGTTTCGGTTTCGGCTACTGTATAGGCAGTTGCGTAGTTTCAGTAGCGGCTTCTCAGGCTGGGTCTCTTTCTTTTGTCGATTGTTCACTGCTGTTTTGGGCCTGCTTGTTTGTCGGGTAAGGGTTGTGTGTGTTTAATTTAGTTTTTGTTGTTCTAGTTTGTATTTCTGTGTCTTTGTCAGTTCTAGTTCTTGTGCTTTAGGTTTGGACCGTTGGCCTCGGTTAGCCCGAGTGTGACCTTATTATCCTGTTGGGATCCCACACTCGGGCATTACCCTGTTGGAGTCGTCTTTGTAATTTGTTCTAGTTTTTAGTGTTTTAGTTGTGTTCCCAAGGATTTTCCTTTTGAGGTCGGCTCTAGGCGGTCTGTTGATTGTCCTCTCATTTTTATTCAGCTATTGCCTGCATGTATTCAGTCGTTGGCTGCTTGTATTCAGCCGGTGACTGCTCCTTTGCACATTTGTGCATATTTATATAATACCTCTACGTTTCGAAAAAAAAAACACCAAAATTTGCAACTAAATTTTAGTTGTTAAAATAGTAATAATGATTTGGACACGGAACATATACTTTCAGAAACGGAATGTACTTTAAACAATTATATTTGTATTAGTAACTAATTTTGTGACTAACTCCCTATGTTACAAATACATATACATGGTTTCAATATAAAGACTTAAAATTGTAGCATATTCTAATTTATATAATTTTAATATAAAATATAAATATTTAATTTATTGTCTTTACAGGCCCGAACACTAAAGTAAGGTTCATTCGAATCTAGTTTAATTGAGAAAAGCTTGAATTAGATTAAATGAGCTCAATGTCCCACTTTCTTATCTAAAAGTTAAATTAGTAGATCACGCTACAACAATATAAATATAGCGACTTGTTTAATAATTGTAATTAAAACTGATGTATTTGTGACGCTTTTTGAAAAGCATTACAAAGATAAAATTATTCCAAATGTTCAATAAGAGCTCATTCTTTTGTTAATGAAGCCGAACCCGAAAAGAAAACTAGGTTCGTTTAATAATTGAACATACTCGAGCTTATTCGCAAATGTTCAATAATGTTCACAAACATTAATTTAATAAAAATTTTATTTAATTTTTTTATGCTATATATATATATATATTATATTTATTTATATAAAAAGTCTAAAATATGAAATTATTTTACTTAATTTAATAAAACTATAAGAAATAAAAAAGAAAACGAGAAAATAAGTAAAATGAAAAGTCCTTGTAGATGGTCAAAAATATAAAAGTATCACAATATAAATAAATCTATACTTTTTAAAATAATTTTGTTTTGGTCAACTTGGTTTACCTTTGCCAAGGGAGTGTATGAATAGTTTTATTTGAGATTAGCAAGTCAAAGATTCATCATTCATCAAGTACAGTATAATCCATGGCCACTTTGTTTTGACTCCAATTAATATACGGACATTTAATGTCAAGTCGCACATAACAAAGTTAAACTAATAATAATGGTATGGCCTATTTTTCTTGGTTTGATCAAAGACAAAAATCAATTTTCACGGGACTTTCCAATGCGTTGCATATTCACGGCGCATCATCCCATTGACCTCAATTTTGTTTAAGATTCAAACTTAGAGATGTGAAAGCGAGCTGCCGGCGGGGTCGACCCACAATCCTTCGCACTAGGAAAAATAAATTGAAAAAAAAAATAAAAAAAAAAAAATTGGAAGTTACTCGGAAACAAAGATGAAAATATATAGACTTGAATTAATCGCCCCGAAATTTTCAAGTGGCAGTAGCATGAAGCGGGTAGCTCGAGAGATTAGCTTGAGTGGTAGAAGTTCGAGTAATTAGCGTGAGTGACATATAAAGAGGCAGAATCTCGAGTAGGTAGCTCGAGGGCCCTAGGCTTATGGGGTATAATTTTTCAAGTGGCGTGTAGCTTGTAGCGGGTAGCTTGAGAGACCTAAAGAGCTCGGATACTCGAAGGGACCTTATGGTCGTAGGGTGAAAATGTGGTTGTCGTGGTTATGACTTAGTTATAAAGAGAGCAGGTCGACTATCATTCTTGCACAAGTCTGTATAGCTCGTCTAGAGCGGGAGGGGACTAGAAGAGTAGTTCGGTGGACCGACCTGAGTGGTTAGCTCGAGTACGGACGATCCAAGGAAGCTTTAGTTTAGTACTCAACCTCGTCAGGAAGCTGGCGTACATAGCTCATGGCACGGGTTGACTTGAGTAGAGGGCCTAGAGCTCGGGTCCCTTCAGGAGCTCGAAAAAATAAGGAGACCTAATCATCCGAAGGTTGTAAATTAATGTGGAGATTGTGGTTACGACCTGATTATGCCCAAGTAGTTGGCTCGAGTGTCAAAAAATTCTTAAGCAGCAGAAGCCCGAGCAATTGGCTCATGTGCCAAAAGTTCTGAAATAGCAGATTCCCTAGCAGTTTGCTCGAGTGCCAACTTTTTAATGTGACAGAACCGCGAATAGGTAGCTCAGAGGCCCCGGAGGCACGTGAATTGCAAAGTTGGCATGAGAGCCATAGTTGCACGCGAGATGTGGAACTCCGACGTAGTAGGCCGTGGGGCCTAGATAGGCTCAAGACCTCGACGCAATAGACTTAGCCAAAGAATTATTGTTCTACTCTTAGACGAGTCTTGCGCTAATAAGATCGTCTAGAGCGGGGGGCAAGATGATGTAGCACCAAAAATAGCTCGGTGGACTAGCTTTGAGCGGTTCGCTATGGTAAGGCCAGTCCAAGGGAGCTTAAGCTCGATTTATACAATTTAAAGATATATGGTATTAGTTAAATACTTCATATGAAGATTTAGGAAACATTCATAAAAGATATCCAAGCAAGTTTGTGTATATCTACATAGTTATTCTGAAGAATTAGATTTATTGATAAGAAAACCCCTATAATGAGAAATAAGTCATTAAATTCATTATATAATTAAAGGGCCCAAGTTCAGTTTGTAACTCAATCTCCCAATAAGATTCTCAATTACGATAGGGTTTGAGATATCATCAATTTTTGACTTTAGCATCGGAATGTCTACGTAGGAACCCTGCTCCCATCGCTTTTGCAGGTTGATCCAGTTCGCAAGACAAGGTGATCAGGACGAGGCAATTCGACCGACAATCTTGGTGAGTCAATATTTTTTACACATCAAAGTCTTATATAAATTCAGACAACAATCAATATACATGTATTTCATTTACGTCTTGTTGCTTTCATATGCTTGTGTTTATGTACGTAAGCATGTTCATAAATAGATAGGAAGGCGATAATAATTAATGTTCCATGTGGTTGGTTCTTGTTTCTTTCTTGTGGAATCATTTGAAGTGATGATGCATGATAAATAAGCTTCCATATTTAATTGCGAGCCTTTGGGCCTCACTGTACCGTTTGGCTTGTTTTGTTGAACTAGTGCGTGGTCCGTTCGATGCATGAAAAGAAATATTACGATTGTGTTATAAATTAAATATACAAATAAATTAATCAAGATCTACTCATCGTTTTTAAATTAAACCGTGTTGGACACAGTCCGACCGGATGGATCGAGAACCAGTTTATAATCAGTCTAGTTCACTTGAATAAAATATTTGCTATTGAATCCGTCAACACCAGTCGGTTGAACTGGTAGGATCGATACGATTTTCAAAATAAATTTTGCTATATTTAAAATTATTTTAAATGAAATTACATATTTAAATAAAATAGAGTTTTATAAATTGTTTATCAATTAATTTAAACATTTAAATTTTTAAATTGTTTAGATATTTAAGTAACACATTTTATTCAATTTATTACAAAAAGTACCAATATTAAAGCCTTTTTTTAAAGAAAAAAATAAATTATATGATTTTTATAAATTAAATTGTATGATTATATTAAAGCGTATTAAAAAATTAAGTTGTATGTTTTTTAAAGAAAAAAATAAGAAAAATAATAAAACTACTATTTATGAGTTGCATTAAATGCTGACCTATTTTTTGCTACTAATTTTAGTAAATATGATGACTCTTTATATAAGTATAGATTCCACGTAGAAACAGATAAAAATACAACAAAAGGAAAAAAAAAAAGAGTAATTAGGAAATCGTAATTGCCACTTCTCACATCAAATACATCCCTCCCAATATATAAATAAAACGTCTTCCAAGCCTAAAGGTTAAATTTTGGTATCTCACAGTTGAAGTAGTCGACTTATAATATTTAGTGGTTCTATGTATCAAATTCTGTTGCTTTGTAATAGTTCATGTGAATTCGACTAATATCATCATGTCGTGGACGATACTGAATAGGTTGTACTTGTGCAAGAAATTTATTAACTGATTGACTATGTTGCTGCTCGTAGAATGTAAGGTGTTCCAAAACTGATAATAATGAGCCATGCATGTAGTCTGAAAATGAGCATCTAAAAAATTTCCAGCCTCCTTCGCATCATCAAACGGAGCAAGTTGTACATGATTAGCATGGATTGGAGTGGTACGAAACCAAATAAGAATTTAATGATTCTTACTATCTCTCTCTTTTTTTTTTTTTTTTTTTTTTTTCCAAACGATAGAATAAACTCTATTAATCACCAAAGATTAAAATGGGAAAATCCCTACAATTATCCGCAAGACACCAGATAGAGACATACCAAAGTATGGTCTAATCACACACAACAAAAAAGAAGATGGCTGCTCTTAAGCAGAAACCCACCTCAACACCATAATCACACACAGACCCAAACACCACCTAGCCAAACCACAGAAAAAAAAGGAACAACACAGCAAATCCACACCTACTACAATAACTAGACAAAGCCAAAACAACAAAGAAACAAATCAAAACACACACGAGGAACAAACTAAGGCACCACTGCCTCAAAGCCTACTGCCTTAGTCTCTTTCCCAAACCACCTATCTGATATTGCAAAACTCTTCCCATTCCATAATAACATTCTTCAATATCAACATATCTGGCAACCAAACCTTCTCAAACACCCACAAGTTCCGAGCTTTGCACAACCACCATAGAATGTAGGTGGAAAGTTGGATCCTTCTTTCAGCACACTCAGTCTTAGGAAGAGAGCAAATCCACCACCACCATGTCTTGAAATCCCCCTGCCTATCATGATCAAATGTCCAAGAAATAGGAGCCATTTCCAGATTGTTTTAGCTCTTCTGCATTTGAAAAATAAGTGCTCAGTGGTTTCATCTTCTTTCCCACAACCATTGCATTTCACATCCAACTGAATTCCTCTCTGCCCTACATATGCCTGAGAAGCACCTCCAAATAAAATGTTTAATTTTCCCTTTAACTCTCATTTTCCAGCATCTCATCCTGGCTTTCTTATTCATCTCCACTGCTCTGCTGCTCTCTGGCTTATCAATGCTGTAGCTTTTCTCCAGAATCAGTTTTGCATAGGATGAGGCAACAGAAAATATGCCTTTTGTATCAAATACCCACTGAATTTTGTCATCCAACTCAGGATTCAAAGTCTCAATTTTTAGAATTCTGATGCAGTCTTCCTCCTCAAAGAACAGCTTTAGTTTTTCCTCATCCCAGTGTCTTCCTCCTGCAGCTATCGGCTCTTTCACCTTCATGCAGCTCACATCAACCCCAGCCTTCAACTTAACTTTCCCAGAACCCACCCAGTTATGATCCATAACCTTAGTAGCAGCCCCATTTCTAACAACCACTTTTAACCCCTCTTTCAGTAGAGGCAGAACATTAAGCCGACAATTCCACAGCCAGGAAGCATTGGTTTTTTAGCACAATCAAGGAGGTCAGTGTGTGGATAATACCTGTGTTTTAGTACTTTACTCACTAGAAGTTCAGGTTTTGTTAAGATCCTCCATAAATGTTTCAGCATCAAGGCTTGGTTGAATAATTTGACATCTTGAAATCCAAGTCCTCTAGCTCCTTAGGTAATGTAACATCTCTCCAAGCTTTCCAGTGTAGGCCTCTCTTCTGCTTCTCCCCTTTGCTCCACCAAAAATCAGCACATAGTTTAGCAATATCTTTGCATGTACTCTGGGGAATTTGGAAACAGGACATCACAAACACTGGGAGTGCATTGAGTACTGCATTGATTAAAACATCCTTCCCTGCTGTGGATAAGAATTTATTCTTCTAGCTTTTTATCCTGCATTTCACAGCCTCAACAACAAAGGAAAATGTTTCTTTCTTTGATTTCCCAATACCCAGGGGCAACCCTAGGTACCTAGTGGATTTTTGAATTTTAATCCCTCTCAGAATCTCACCAATTCTCTCTTGAATAGAAACAACAACATTTTTGCTAAAGAACAAAGAGGACTTTTGCAAGTTCACAAGATGACCAGTAAAAGCTCTATACTTATCCAACAAAAGAAGAATCTCACAAGCATGCTCCTCACTTGCTTTGCAGAATAGTAATGAATCATCTGCAAAAAGCAAATGAGTAAGCATAGGACCCCCTCTAGCAATCCTAATCCCTTTGAAAGTC
>CACSLK010034002.1:1730313-1742181 GCA_902706635.1 Striga hermonthica | reverse complement strand
AAAAAAAAAAAAAAAAGTAACGAAATGATTAACTTGATATGTAATCTTTAAAAATTTAATAACAAAAAGAAAATATTCTCAGTTTAAATTACTCATGAGATTATGAAATAACAAATGTTAGCACGTAAACCAAGAAATTCTGAATGTATATATATATATATAGAGGGAGTGGGTATGGGATCAATGCTATGGTTCCTTTACAGAATCATTCCGTCAAAGTTTGTAACCGTTAGATCAACTATTCTGACCCTTACATAACGATCTAACGATTACAAACTTCAATGAAATTATTCCGTAACAAGACTGTAACATCTCCTTCGAATATGTATGTGATTTATAACTTGAGAAATCATGATCACATGTCCCCACGATGCATTATTCTACTTCTTATCAAGACCATATATAATATGACCCAGTACAGGTCAGGTACTAATTGATTATGATAATCAATTAATTTCTCTTTTATCTATTTTTTGATTGACAACTAGGAAAATATAATACTACAATTTTAAGGAGAAGCATAATTTCAAAATTAGTCCTATAATTTGGACACTCTCCAAAAAAAACCACTTCCATATTGACCACTTTCAAACTGGTCCAATAATTTGACATTTTATTCAAATTTGATCATTTTTATCCGTAACATAGATTAAAGTGTGATTAAAAATGACCAAATTTGATTAAAATGTCAAATTATAGGATCAAATTTGAAAGTAATCAAAATCGGGATGATTTTTTTAAAAAATTGTCAAATTATAGAACCAATTTTAAAATTATGTCGAGTATAAGAGAGTTACGTGGAAAAGGCTGCATCGGAGGTGGGCCCGGCAGAAGGTGGGGTCGCGGAGCATAGGATGACGTGGCGGGCTCAGGATAATAAAGATAAGATGGTCCACGTTGCGCCGGGGGTATAATGGGAAATGTACCTCTATTGTTGGGCCCGTGAATGGAGTACCCGTAATAATATGGAGCACCCACATTTGGTGAAGTCGGAGCCCCGTAAACCTGCTGGTTGTAATATTGTGTCTGCTGAGGGCTGTATATTGTCTGCCATATATTATACACACAACAGTTAACTTTTTATTTTAATAATATATATCTCCTATTAATTCAGAATGTACCGAGTCTAAATGACAGACTTGCATCTATCTATTAATTTAAAACGTGCTGAGACTTAGTGGCAGACTCGCATGCTGCAAGATCTTATGTGGCAAGATTACATACTTCGTTATTAGGCTTGTGTAAATTTTAATTTACTTTCAATCTAAAAATAATTAGGTCTGAATTATCCAAAAATATATTAATTATTTATGGTCATGTTACATGTATTAATTATATTTTAAATATAATTTCTTATAATAACCATTGAATTGTAAATGTATTTTAAAAATTAATAACTTTTGTATTTCTTATTAGTTTTACATATATAATATATCAAATCAATCATCTTTTGATGAGTTTCGATTTAACATCCATATTGCATGTATAGAAAAAATAAATTATATTTTATTTTTATAAAAATTATTATAATACAATACATGTAAATAACACAAGTGACAAGTGTCATTCTAAAATATATAATAATATATAAGTTTTGTAAGAAAAGTAAAAAAAAAATTAAAATGATTTTCTCATTAATTTTTAAAATTTGTGAATAATTTTTCAGCAAACACCTGTGTAATACACAAGTGTCGTACTAGTATATATATATTTGTCATTATTATTAGTTTCTTTAATAAGTTATGTAAATATTTAAATTTTGCATTGCAAGCATCCACTAAACTAGGTAGATAGATACCACGATAATTATATGACAACTCAAAATACAATATAGTGAGGTGGATTATAATGTACTATTAATTTCTCAAGATATTATTATATCCAACATATATATATAACTATATATTACAAAAAAAATGTGAAAATAATGATTCCAATAATTGAATAAGAGAATAGTCACAACTGTCTTTGACAAGATGGAATGTAAGTTATTAACAGTAGACGCACTTTTCTTTAGATTAATATCCTCTCTTTTTTTGGAAAAATTATTATTATTATTATTATTATTATTATTATTATTATTATTATTATTATTAAAAAAAGAGTAAAACTAACCTGTTGGTAACCATAATAACCCGGTGGGAGAGCAGTATACCTGAAAAATAGAATAATACAAATTATCTACGAATATCATTACTTGAATGGGTATATATGATAAAACTAATTAACGTAACAATGAACATTTTAATGCTTAATCAAATTAAATTAATCAGTATATATTATGCAACAATTGGATGATATTTATTTATAGACACGTTTCTAAATTATGTTGTGTAAGCATCACTCCAAAAAAACTAAAATAAATAAAAGTACGACACTACTAGTCTACTAATACAATAAAACAAGAATAATTTATGCACAAATTCTCGTATGAGCCGATCTAATCGTTAGACGAGCAGACTGATATATAATTTATTAAAAATGTTTCCATACCCGCGGTGGACACATGTTAATATGTCCACCGCGTAAGTGTCATCCACTCATTGGTGATGTTAATATATTTAAAAAAATACATCATTAATGAGTGCATGCCACCTACGCGGTGGACATATTAACATGTGTCCACCGTAAGTAGGTGAACATTTCTCTATAATTTATATGACAAATATACATATCCTATGTAATTAATTATAATAATCCCAAATATGTGATCAAAATTAGTAAGTAAGTAGTAACAATTATTATGATTCATTAAGAAGAAAATTCCCAACTCATTATTACATTACCATTCCGTCAGGGTTGTAACCGTTAGATCATCTATTTCAGACGGTTATATGATGATTTAATGGTTACAAACCCCGAGGAAATAATTTCGTAACATGACCGTAACATCTCCCAAAATGTTACCTGAGTTTTGTCATTTAATGTATAAAATATAACCATTTCAACCTCTTTAATTTCTCCTTTGGTTAAACTTTTTTGTTCATTTTCTCAGTTAGTTCAATTTCCATTGTTGGTCAATAAAGCAGTAAACCATTGCTGCAGCTCGCTGACAATTATCAATCATTTATATCCTCAATTTAAATTATTTATACGTCATCTGCCCCCAATAACTATACTGCATTAAATAGAATTCAAAATGACCACCTATTTCACTTTTATTATCTCTCATTTCATCTCATTTCCCTGTCTTAATTTCACAAATTAAAAATAAAAAAATAAAAAAAATTGGGACAACATAAATATAATATACACACACAATAGTACTAATACTCGGCTGGCATATATATATATTTTTATTTATTTATTTTTATTGCATAATGGCAGGCTGGTGGCCCATATAAATTGGACAGATAGGCATTAAAAATGGCAAGTAAATTAAAAACATACCCATATGGTGGATATATCACGGGCGCAAGAGGCGGTGGCGGCGGGCGGTACAACGGTGGCGCTGCAGGCGCAGCCTGTGCCGGCGATCCACTACCTTGGTACAAGTTCTCCACTTGACTTGGACCTACCGTCCCCAATTAAATTAAATTAAATAATAATTTAACTCTATCGGATTTGTAACCGTTAGATCAACTATCCTCGACGGTTACATGACGATCTAGCGGTTACAAATCCCGACGGAATAGTTCTGTAACGGGACTGTATCGAAATTCGAATTTTGAATTTCAAAAAAAACAAAGGAACAGTAGCGGCGCACCTATTGGGAGAGAAGGTCTGGGTCTGGGTCGTCCAAAAGAGGCAATGTTACAATTGGCTCGTCTGCCAGCAATGACAGGGTTGGGATCAGCGCAGGCTCTTATAGCAGATTCTGGATCTCTATATGTCACCTGTTTGCTCATTATTTGTTAAGAAAACAAAAACAAGATAGAGAGAAAATATATATAAAATGTAGAGATGAAAAATGTGTTGTATATATATACATACAAATCCATAGCCCTTGGATTTTCCGGTGTGCTTGTCGTTGATGATGACGGCCTCGAGAATGTCTCCAAACTGGTCGAAATAGGAGCGCATGAGGTGGGTTGGAGTTTCCCAGGCGAGGCCGCCCACGAATACCTTTGTCAACCTCGTGTCTCCCCACTGCTCGTGCGGATGCTGATGGGCCATTGATCGTTGGCGATTGATCGATCGATATATGATATCCCTCCTACATTACATTAAATGACACGCCGCCGGCCGGTGGTGGTCGTGATGGCTGAAGAGAGAGATTAATCCGAGAGAGAGAGAGAGAGAGAGTTGGAAGTTTGAAGTTTGAAGGGTATGATGAAAGAGGTAAGGATTTTTGGGGGTTTGTGTGCGCCAAATGAATGACAGCTGCTTGACTATAGAAAGAGCACTACACACTCTCCACCCTGTCTTCTCCCTCTTCTCTCTCCCCACTCTCAAACTCTCTCCCTCTATATATATATATTTTTTTTTTATTTTTCTTAAAAAAATATGATGGAAGAAAATCACACTCAATTTATATAGTGAGATGCTACTGTCCCGTTACGGTACCGTTAGATCCACATGTAGTTAGATAAAATAAATGATCCAACGGTTAAAATACACGACGGGATGGTACCGTAATGAGACCATAACATTTTCCATTTATATATACAGATAAAATGAATCATATGAGAAAGAGAGGTAGTGGAAAAAAAAAATAAGAACAATTCTAAATCATTGGATCATCAAGTCAATGATGAATATGATGAAGTCAAATTTTATTAATTCTAATCAAACATGTTGTGACAATCTTGTAATAAATTTGTCATATTATGGTCAAATATATGCATTAGACACTCATTCGGATATTTTGGTTAGTGAACCACACCACAATTAATAACTCTAATTTTACTCTCACACACTCACACCCAAACATACACTGAACACGCACGCACACACCTTGCACTCACACACACACACATAGAGAGAGAGAGTTTCGGTCGGTCGCCACCAGCCAGCCGTTCTGCACCCGCCTTTCGACTATAGCAGCCTCGCCGCGCAGCCGTCGTCGCCAGTTAGCTACAGCAAACAGTCGGGCGCAGAAAACGAGACACACCAGCAATGTTGCAGATATCGGCGACGAGAGACACCACTCGTCGGCCGTGTCGGCTCTCGACTGTCGCCTCCACAACCCCGCCACTTCCGTCGCCGGCTAGAAGGCAATAGAGGATCTGAATTTTGAATTTGAGATTTGGGGCCTCATTATGTGAATTTGATATCTTTAAGGGACTTAATAGCAATATTTGAAAGTTTAAAATATTACAATTTAGTTCATGGGTTGAATATGTAATTTATAAATATTAATAATTGCACAATATTGTAAAATGCATTGCACATTATTGTCAGTGCATTGTAATTTATTAGTAATTTAATATACATATGTATAGCTCGGTCGTTGGTTATACCAATTATTTTAAAAGTTAAGGTCGAAATCAAACTGAAATAGACGAACTTTCAACAACAAAAGTCATTAATCGAGTTGACACGTGAATTTTCGGACCAATTTTTTGTTTCTTCGATTAGGATGCATTTTTTATTTTTATTTTTATTTTTTTGTTGAACTTTGCATATCCGCACTATAGAATGCACCATATAAACAAATAAAATTCACAATAATACATATAAAAATGCACCATATAGTCGAATTAATTAATTGGTTTATTCGTTCGATTAATCAAATTAACCAAAACAACCAAATTAAATTATTATTATGTTATAAAATCATATTTAATATTTTAATATTTTTATTTGTTCTTTTGGTTGAAAAATTATATCTTATATATATAAAAAAAATTATTTATTATAGAGTTTGGTTGGTCCAGTTATTTCTGTTATTTTAAAATAAAGCTAACATTGAACCGAAATAACTAAATTTTTAAATTTAAAAATAGATATTGAACTGACATGTAAAAATCAAACCCAACAACTTAGTTCGATAGGGTTTTGGTTGCTAAAGTAAAATCTGACAGTCACTAATGTACAAACCTTACAACACCTACTATGCACTCGATCTCGAAGTGCAACTATGCTTTTATAAAAATGTATTTAGTATTTATAATTTTTTATTTAATACTTTATTTTTTTCCGATTGAACATAAATAATATATATAAATAAAAAAGAAAATTAATATTTTTGTATAGTTCGATCGGCTCAACTCTTAGATCTCTTGATTGGACTTTAGAAGAAGCTATCAAGCAAGATAAGAAGCTCAACTTTATTATTATTTTTCCTTTTCTTTTTTTTTTTTTTTTGTAAATAAACTGAAAATCGGACCCAAGACTTTAATATTTGTAAAAAATTCACGTTGTTATGTTAATGTGCATTTGGTCTAACACTATTGTGCAGTATGACAATTATTAATTCGCATTATGTTTTATACCATATATTGTGTATAGGGCTGAGCATGGGACTCAGAGAATTGCGAACCGTTCCGAAAACCGAACTGAAATCACTCCGAACAAAAAAATAACCGTTGACCGTTTGACTTTCTCCGAACTGAACCGAACCGAACCGAACCGAACCGAACCGAACCGAAAAAATAATTTGTACGGTTCTGGACATTTTACAAATATTCGTACCGAGAACCGAACTGAACCGTCTCATACCGTGCCGAACCGAAGAACCGAAATACCCAAACTAAGAACGAATTATAACATTAGATGTGTTATTAATATATTTTATGTCACCTTTGATCCTTTATAATATAGTAATAATAACTATTAACCTTCACTTAACTTTAATACTTGGTAATACTTGATCTACAATTGATTTTTTTTCTATTATAAATAATTATTTAAAATATTATGAAAGGTTAAATAATATTTTTTTATAAAAAAAATATTATATTTTGTTTGAATTTTAAATTTTCAATATTAGTTGCAAAAATTTAGAGTTACTTCTAAAGTTGATTTCAAAATAAAATTTTTAATGAGGAAGTATTGATGAATGCTAGTTTTATTAAAGCATATAAAAACCGAATAACTAATATTTAAAGTTACTTCTAAAATTGATTTCAAAATAAAATCTTCAATATGATGAATTATTAATGAATATTGATTTTTTAAAGCATATAAAAATTAATATATAACTAGTAGTCATTAAAAAAAATCTAAAAAAATAAGGAATCTCCGAAGATCCGAACCATCCATACCGAACCGTACCGTCCCAATAGTCCCGAATACCGAAACGAACTGAACCGAAAAATAAAAATCTCCGAACCGAACCGAATCGAATTTTTGGGACGGTTCGGGATATCGAATTTTGGGATCTCCGAACTTTGGTACAGCTTCGAAGATTTATCAATCTACGAACCGTACCGACCCACGCGCTCACCCCTAATTTTGTATTTTGCAGTTGTTCGCCTATATTTTTAAAGCTCGACCGCAATTGTACGGCTTCGCTCGTAGTATGTGGCAAGCAAGGTCGGATCCCAAGAGACCAAATAATTAACATATCAAGTACTAGAATATGATAATATCAACTTTATTTAGATGATCGAAAATGAGATGGATTAACTAACTAAGAGATTATAATCAAAAAAATAAAGCAAAAACAAAGAACTAGCAAAAATACGTGAGAAAATATATGAGAACGATAGATTCTAAGACGTTGGGTTCAATTAACAGTTAGGATTCTTCAGAAATATCACACTAAATGTTTTCTTTACCTACCCTATAAGATGATCACAAAATTAGCATATCGTCCCTCTCTAAATCGATAAAAACGTAGATTAAATCACATATATTAGTGTCTCCACACAACACATGCTATTTAACTCCCAATAGAACAAAAGATCTAATATCCTCATAACGACCTACTAATCTCTCGATTCAAACAAGTAAATTGTGTCAAATATTAAAGACTTAATATTGAACTCATCTTTCGAATTATGAACAATATTGTCAAACATGCAAAAGCATTGGCCAAGTGCTAAACATGAAATAAGAACAAAATATTTGAATATTGTTCAAAAGAAAACAATCAACTATGATAAATCATCCAAAAATCCCAAACCATGTCTTAGAATCAAAGAAATTTAGCTACTCATGTTTTCAAATATATAGACATATTAGAAATCATCATGAGAAAAAAATAAGTTCAAAGAGAGAAAGAAAAACTAGAAATCTTGTCGTTGATCTTCTCTTCTTCCCGATTGCTTCTCCTCTGTGTTCCAAGCCCTTCTCCTTGTGTTATCGACGTCCCTCCTTCAGAATAGGGTTAATATGTCTTTTATAATGTCCAAAACACTTTTTCTTGTGTAAAAAGGCAAGGAAATAAAAACTGCCTGCGTGTGCGACACGACCAGACACGCCCGTGTCACGGGTCGTGTCAGGTCTGTAGCTTCGTAATCCTCCCAGTTACGTGACATGGTCTCTGACACGGGCATGATGCCCGTGTCACACCCCAGCATGCACGTTTTTGTCCGTTTTGCTCGTTTCTTCTATTTTTCTCATCCGTGCATCAATCCTTCATCATTTCGGGGGTCCTAGGTACTCCACGTGCGCCTCCAATAGCCACAAGCTTTACAAATATGTGAAAATATCTACAAAACAAGCACGCGTATTACCTTTCCAACAAATAGAGAATTAAAGCACAAATATGCAATTTATACACCACTAATGCAATGACGAAGCTCTAAATACTCTAAAAATATGGTACAAAATCACACATGAACAAACTCTCTAACTTAAACCATTGATAGTCCCGATTAATGCATCAAACTCCTACCAACACACAAGTAAAAACAATCACACTCTCAAAGTTTAATTATACACATTTTCAATAGGCATTGGACAAATAACATAGTTAAGATCCGAAATTCTTAAACATAAAGAATGCATCATCAAAATCATGGTCAGTACTTTCAATCCACAAACCTCACCGGATAAGTTTATACTCTCACTCTCAAAAGTATACAGGGAAATATCGCTCAAGTCAATTCAATGTCAAAGAATTACCATAAGCTTGCAAATCATCTACTATATTCACCACTTATAGTGCATGCATTTCTTGAATCAAAAAGGATTTTTTATTTGGTTGTAATGTAGGCTCTTTGGTTAGGGTAGGAAAAATATGGACAAAGTGACGAACACTTGAGCATCTAGAACTACAAAACATGAACCACAACAATTCATCACCTTATCAACATAACCCATCCACTACCCAAATTCAATCAATTATCTCAATCCATAAGAGAATAAAGATCAAACAAAAAACCAAAAATCGCCTTTGTTTGAACTAAGGCAAACTATAAACTTTATTTTTTTTATTTTTTTTTATTTTTAGAATTGGCCTCATTCAAAGGCCTTATTCAAATTCCCAAACAACATTTTCATCCCAAAACATCCCTTTATTTTCACCACCACAACACACTTATCCCTTCACATAATATAATCTTAAATGCTCAAGTAGGGACAATGAAACCCACCCCAACCTCACTCACCATAAAAACATGTCACCTTTTTTCTTCTTTCACACACAGTTTAGATGCACACACACACATACACACACACAATTAAAACAAACACCCACACGCACTAGAAGAAAAAGGTTCACCGGCCGGCCACCAACACCACCGTCTACCGCCTCTAGCTCTCGTCGTCGCGCCTCTGTAGACCGCCATCTTGTCAAGATGCACAACTCACCAGCACCTATACACACACACATGCACAAATTGTCGCGCAAACGGATGGGTCGACACGATGATCGATGGGTCGGACGTCTGGCTACTGGTGAAGAAGTTCCAAAAGGATCGCACTTCCAGAGCCACCATTAGATCATTTGGCAGCTCTGTTGTCTTTATTATTATAAGCCTCACAACTTTCTTATTGAGGGTGAGCTAATCGATCTGTTCTCTTGTTGGAGGTTAACTAATATGAAAGACAATGAATGATTAATGAAATTATGCTTGTCATAGTTGGAGCCAACAAAGTTCCAAGATGAAATATTGGAAGTAGAAAATAACGACGTTTTTTAAGGAGTATTTGTCGGTGCTTATTTGCACAGAGTAATGGGAAGAAAGGAATCGTTCGAAGGTTCAACTGAGCCGCTCTACCTGTTGGAAAAAATAACGGGAAAAAAGGAATCATTCAGAGGTTCGATTTAGCCGCCCTTTTTGTTCTTAAAAATAAGGGGAAAAAGAATCATACGGAGGTTTGGCAGAGCCACCCTTCTTTTTGGACATAATAACGAGAAAAAATGAATCATACGGAGGTTTGCCTTTCCTTCTAGCACCAAATTTTTTTACGATTGGTTTTACCAACATGATTATAAATCAATAATATGCTATATTAAGGTTTAAATTTGGATTTGAAAGAGGAAGTAAAAAAAAGGGTAATAAGACAGACGACGAATTAGGTAGTTGGGGTTCATTCTCTTATACCGAGATTTATTGATAAATTTGGGTCACTTTTGGATCTATGATTACATATGCCTATTGAATAAAGTTTGCCTATTGAAGATCAATTATTTTCAGATGTATTTTGAGACGTGTTTCCTTTTTTTATTATTCTCTTCTTATTACTGGTCCTGACTATTTATAGAATGGGAAAAATGGGTTTGGGACGGTCTGCTACATGCAGGGCGACACGTGTCGGATATACCTAGTTAACTGGGTGGGGCAATCGTTCGCATTGGACGGTGCAAAACAATTCTAGGCAACAATCCTTTTCAGACTGAATCAATTAAGATCAACATGAAGGAAGCCTTGCCTATGTGAGGATATTTCTCTTTTATGTCATAGTGACTTTGGCCTGGCGTATATATGGTTCACAGTGAGATCGACACAGAAGGTGGTGCCCACATTCTTCAGACCCCAAGACCAATGTGACTTTATGCATTTAGGAGTTTGGTCAGCGTCCTTAGGACTTTGGGGATATTACTGTTGGGTTCGATATACCCGTACGGAACAAATAATGCAGCGGAATTTAAAAATTTTATAAGTATTTATCTCATAAATACTTATTCCGTACATAAGTATAACGATAGAACGAATAAGCATCATTTAAAATCTAGTAACTTTTACTAATTTTGATTTGAAATATAATTTTAAATCTAAAATTACCGTTGATCTTGAACTCCTTCAAAATCGAAGATAGATTGAGGGAATCGATTCCCGGATTGGTAACGTCACTTTACTTCTTTCTTGTGCTTGTGGTTACTCGCTTAGGAATCCACTTGTCTTCCCTCTAAACGTATCCACCTTTTGAAGTCGGGTTCCGATAGCCTATTTCTTCGCAAGTAGAAAAGTATCGGTTTTCAATAGTATAGAATATATATATATTTTATAAGGAAATATTTGAGAAATTATTCAACACTTGAATAAATCTTCTTGATAATTTAGATCAAATCTTTTTCTCAATATTAAGTTCAAAACAAGAACTTTTTCTTGTTTAAGAGAATTAATTCAACTCTTGAATTTATTTTACAAAACTTTTTTGTAAAATTTTCTCAAGAACTTAAATTCTAAATTCAAGAACTCTTTCTTGATTTAGATTATGAAGAACACTTTCTTGTTTTCTCTTTTTCAACACTTGAAAATTTTGGAAGAAAACTTAGCAAATGACTTAGCTTATTTGTGTAAACTCTTTACACATATTTATACTAAACTTTTTAGTATAAAATAATCAATAATTAGTAATATTTAAATAAAATCAGATTTTATTTAAATATGATTTACTAACTATTGACTTTTATATAATAAACAATGTAGAGTGGTTCCCTAACCTCTCTTAACCACCATTTATTATATTCACAATTATTTTTAATCTTTAATCATATTAAAGATAAAATAATAAAACATTAAAATAATAAATATTGAAATCATTTTTCAAGACTTTATTATTTTAATCATTTCTTCCATTTTCCTTATT